>VWZL01002266.1:0-38178 GCA_013396915.1 Stercorarius parasiticus | reverse complement strand
ACTGGGATGCCCCCCAGACCATTACCCCCCCCCAATACTATTACTCCCCCCATACTGTTCCTCCCCCATACCATTAACCCCAGGACAGGGATGTCCTCCTGGTACTGGGATGTTCCCCTGGTACTGGGAAGCCCCCCACACCATTACACCCCCAGGACAGGGATGTCCTCCCGGTACTGGGCTGCCCCTCCTGCTGTTACATGGAAAGGAGCCCAGACGCAGGGCTGATGGCCCCGGGGTGATGCAGCCCTGCTGGCCCAGGTCCCCTACCCCACCAGGACAGTCCCCTCAGTGCAGGCGGCCTGTGACAGGGTGCCTGGCCATGGCTGGGGTCCCCGGCCAGGGTGATGAGGTCTCCGTCCCACTGGCAGGGAGGGGAGCAGGTGTCTCTGCCGGGTGGGTGTGATGGGCTGGAGAGAGGGATGCCAACAGTGGGCGCTGGCCCTGAGTGGCAAGCTCGGCCGTGTGTGGGGATGCTGGCTGCACCCACAGAAAAGGGGTGCCAGCGCCACCTGGCACGTGAAGGGCAAGTGGAGCACCTTCCCCAGCTCGCCCTGAGATCAGAGCCAACCCACAGACTTCGTCACAGAGGGTGACAGCCTGGAAAGCAAACAAGTGCTGGTTTCCTTATGCTCGGATCTTGCTCAGAAGCCCTCTCCTCCGCAGGGATGGAGGAACCTTCCTCCGGCGGCTGTGGGGCTGGAGGGGGACCCGTGGCCGGTGTCCACGCTCCTGGGGAGGTCTAGACCTCTCTGAGGAGCTGGTGTGCTCCCAGAGGACTCGGGAAGCTTCAGCTCAGGGTTCCCCGGTGCAGTGGCATCCATAATGTCACCTGTGGGACAGCTGGTCACACTTACCATGGCCCAAGGGGAGCGTGCAGGAGGGAGACCTCAACATCTCACCCATCGGCTTCTACCCTAGGGGCCAGAGAGGTTTTGGAACCCCCCAAAATTACAAAATTAAATCTATGGAGATGTTAGTAAAGCTTGGACCAGTGGCTCTCAAGTGTACACTCAGAAAATAGATTCAAGTTGGCTTTTATATGGGCGTTGGCTGTAAAATCCTAAAGAAGGGGTGAAGAACATCATCGGGGAGCGGTGACGTGGCATCGCCGAGCTGTGCATCCAGAGACATCTCCACCCCGCATCTCGGCCTCGCAGGTGTCTCAGCAGCCTTTGGGAGTGCGAAACGGCTGAGTGCGGGGCTGCCCCCATCCCCGGCACCCGTCCGTGGTGGGCAACGCTTGCCAGCGTCCCGCTGGCCCAGGGCTCCCTGAAAAGTGGCCCCAACCCCCAGCATGAGCAATAGTGAAGGCGGCTTCACTGCGGTGGTGGGAAATGTCTCTGGGGGTTAATTACCCTCATCATCAGAGGTGCTTTCTGCCACCCTAATTGGAGCCTGCCCGGCCTCGGCTGGGCTCAGGCTCCTGGGGACAGGGCACCGCAGGAAAGGGCTGCTGCAGGGACAGCAGGAGCCGCTCCATGTCCCGGCACAGCCCTGGGCTGCTCCTGTCCTTCCCCAAAAACTTAAAATCTTGAGGGAGCTGCCAGCCTCGGGCTCGGCCTGCGGATGCTCTGAAGTGGGACATCTCCAGCCGGGAGAGGAGAATGGCAGGGAGTCCCCGGGAAGCCGGTGCCAGGGACGTGTCTGCATGGGATAAGGTGTTGGCATCCCCTTTCCTTCCCAGTGCTCATCCCCCTCCTCTCTCTCCCCTCAGATTTGGACATGGCCAGGGAACCCAAGCCGAGCCGGGCCAGGCTGGGCCAGAAGCGGCAGCATGGCAGCAGCCTGTACCAGTGAGTGCACCTGGGGCGGGGGCTGCGCCGGGGTGGGGGGGACAGTTTTGGGCTGGGGACTGTCCCACACCTGGCTGCTCTTCCTTCCCCTCCTCTCCGTCACTCCCTCTTTGGGCTATTCCGGCTGCCTGCCCACGGTGGTGGACATGGGTCTGTGGGATGTCCCTGGGAGCATTGCCCATCCATACTGGTGGCAACTGGATGCCTTGCTGGGTCCCACAGGGGTGGTGATGGTCATGGTGGTGGTGGCACCGGTAGTAGCAGAAGAGCGGGTCCCCGTCCCTGTGTTCTTTTGGGTCCTCAGCTTGGCGGCGGTGAGGTGAGGAGGGGATGGGAGCCAGGGTCTGTCTTTCTCGTTAGAGAGCTTTTTGCAAACGCCCTGATTGAACTAATTGCTCTGCCCGTTGCCATGGTGCCGGAGGGATGCAGCGCTGGCAGGGCAGGGACCGCTGGCCCCATCGGGCTGCTGGAGCGTGGCAGCCGCCGCTTTGGCTCTTCCCGGGGGATGCTCCGAGCAAAGAGCTGAGCCGGGAAAACCCTCGCTGTGTCCCTAGCTGGGTGCCGGACCCCAAGACCAAGGCTTCTGCGGAGCCACCGGTGCTCCCATGGCAGGAGGTGGCCTGTGACATCCCCGTCCCTCTCAGCAGTGGCTCCAGGCAGCAGCAGCCACCGGAGCTGGCACCTTCCCTGTGCCCGTGCGTGGGTTGGGATTCCTCCTGGCTGGTCGTTCCCCATGGCAGGTTGTGACCTTCCGCCCCGGCTGACAGGCAGGAGGTGGGGATGTGAAGGACTCGCCATCTCCATCACAGCGATGGAAACTGGGAAGGCAGCAGGGCTGGGCCGAAAGCTCCCAAAATATCCCCAGGGGTCCTGGCACCCCAGGACTGCCAGCTTGCCCTTACCAGGAGGGCTGGCTCTCGCAGGCTGTCCCCCATGTGGATTATTCTTGAATAAGGCAGGGTGGCAGCAGGGCTGGGGGTGCCTTTGCCCCGTGACATGCTCTGAGCTGCCTTCCAGGCTGGGCAAGCCTGGCTCAGGCTTGGTAGCCCCAGGCAGGGCAGCCCAGGTTGCCCACTAGCCAACCCCCCAGCAGACCTTCGGCTCTCCCTGAGCTCCAGCATCAGTCCGGCAGCAACAGGCTCATCTGCAGCAAAATCTGGAGCCCTGGGGGCCTTGTCCTGCCCACCCCCCATTCCTGGGAGCGTGGATGGGGAAGGCTTCCGGCTCCCAGCGATGCTCTGAGCGTGGCTTTGTCTCCCCTCGGGTTAGGCTTAATCCTACGCTCCCCGACTCCACAAGAGCTGAAGCAGCAAAATGAGCTTCAGTGTCTTTCCTCCTCCTCCTCCTTCTCCCCCCTGGCTCCCGGTCCATGGCGCATGATTTATTACCGGCACGTCAGCTGCCCGCATTGGAGGCGATCCGTTGACAGATCGCTTCTTAATTTGGAGCTGAGCGAACCGACAGCGTGCGTGCAGAGCCAGGGACCGTGAAATTTAACATCAGGGAGCGTAGAGAGCGGGACCTGCTGGTGCTGCCCCAGGCACTCTCTCCATCCTCCCCAACATCCTTGTTTGCCTCTGGGGCAAAGCCCTGCCGGGGCACAGCCACCTCTTTGGGCCGTGCTGCAGCGTGGGCAGCTATTGTGGTACCCTCCGGGATGCCTCCCGCTCCCTGGGGATGGGGATGGAGGTGCGTGGGTGCCCAGCCATGGCTGCTTCACGGCAACTGTGGCCATGGGTGGCCATGGCAGAGTGGGTGACTTGTTCTCCTCTCTCCCCCTCCTGCAGCAGTAACTGTGACCTGGACTACGATCTCTACAGGGACGACTTCCCGTACCGGTGAGCGCGGCATCCTGGGAGCGGGGTAGGCTGAGTGCATCTCTGCGCGTGGCAAAAAGCGGCGTGACCCCGGGCATTCATCCCCTCGCCCCCGGGAGAGGCTCGGCGGTGTTGCCCCCTTCAAGGCACACAAATGCCGCAGCTTCCCCAGCCTGGGTGGCCTTGGGGAGGGGGCACATGGGGCAGGGGCAGCGTGTGGGCTGGGCAATGCCCAGGTTGGGGGTCCTTTGCCACAGAGGGACCCCCGAGAGATGCTCTCCTGGCTGGCCGGGGCTGCTGCTGTGCCTCTGAGGTTGTGCTCACGCTGCCATGCTCTTGTGCTCTTGCAGAGTGTACGAGTACCAGAAAATCCCCCCCCTCATTAACCGCATCCCGGTCAAGGCCAGACGAACTCACGTGGGAGCAGGAAGCAAAAGCAGCCTGAGCCCCCAGCCTGGGGCGAGGAGCAGCACCAGCTCCACAGCAGGACGGACAAAGCGTAAGTGCCATGGGGCTGGGAGCAAGAGGAGGCTCGGCCCTCACGTCTCGGTGCATTAGAGCTGTGCCAGTGCCTGAAGGTCTTGCTCGGTGCTGACCCTGGGGCTACGAGTCCCCAGCTCCAGCAGACACAGCCTGGACTGCAATGGGCTGGTGGCTGTCCCCTGGACCTGTCCCTGTTCCCTGAGGATGCTGCAAAGGAAGGATGCTCCAGAGGGAGGATGCTACACATGGAGGATGCTGTAGAGGGGAAGATGCTCTGGAAGGGAGGATGCTCTGGAGGGGAGGATGCTCTGGAGGGGAGGATGCTCTGGAAGGGAGGATGCTCTGGAAGGGAGGATGCTCTAGAGGGAGGGTGCTCTAGAGGGGAGGATGCTCTAGAGGGGAGGATGCTCTAGAGGGGAGGATGCTCCGACGGGGAGGATGCTCTGGAGGGGAAGATGCTCTGGAAGGGAGGATGCTCCGGAGGGAGGATGCTCCAACGGGGAGGATGCCCAGGATGGTGTGTTCCCCCGGCTCCAGGAGCAGGCTGTAGGGCAGCGTGGGATCCTAATGGCTCCTCTCCCCGCAGTGCGAGCCGAAGAGCTGCACTCCATCAAGGGGGAGCTGAGCCAGATCAAGGCGCAGGTGGACAGTCTGCTGGAGAGCCTGGACCGCATGGACCAGCGGAGAGAGCGTCTCTCAGGTGAGGGGATGGGACGTAGACCCTCTGACACCCGCGTGTCCCTGCTGGGCAGCCTGTGGGTGCATGTGAGCCTGGACCCCAGTCCGGGTGTGAGGGATCCCTCCTGGCATGCCCAGGACATCCAGAGCCGGCTGGGCAAATTCCCTGCATCCTCCCCCTTCTCCGTCCCTTTGGCACGAGGGGAACCTGTGAGGACAGGGTACCCCAAATTTCTGCTGTCTCTGTTCTTGCAGGGTCCAAGGAGAGCGAGAAGAAGAGAGTAGAGGTGGGGGCAGAGTCGCCGTCCCCAGTGGGAGAGGGCTCACGGGAGCCCCGGGGCAAGGAGGGGACAGGAGGTGACGGGCACAGCGACCTGCGCAACATCGACAGCGCCGAGGAGGAGGAGGAGGAGAGCACAGACACGGAGGAGGCGGTAAGAGGAGGGCCAAGATCCCTCACCGGCCTCTCTGCTTTTTGAGGAGTGCGCCCTCAGTCAGTTTGCATATGACACCAAGTTGGGTGGGAGTGTTGACCTGCTTGAGGGCAGGAAGGCTCTGCAGAGGGGTCTGGGCAGGCTGGATTGATGGCTGAGAGCAATGGTGTGAGGGTCAACAAGGCCAAGTGCCAGGTCCTGCACTTGGGTCACACCAACCCCATGGACGCTTACAGGCTGGGGGCAGAGTGGCTGGNTGAGGAGCGGCTGAGGGAGCTGGGGGCGTTCAGCCTGCAGAAAAGGAGGCTGAGGGGAGACCTTCTCACTCTCTGCTACTCCCTGAAAGGAGGATGTAGCCAGGGGGGGTCGGTCTCTTCTCCCAAGGAACAGGCGATGGGACAAGAGGAAACGGCCTCAAGTTGTGCCAGGGGAGGTTTAGGATGGAGATTAGGGAAATTTTCTTCACCAAAAGGGTTATCAAAGACTGGAACAGGCTGCCCAGGGCAGTGGTGGAGTCACCATCCCTGGAGGTATTTAGAAGCTGGGCAGACGTGGTGCTGAGGGACATGGGTTAGTGGTGGTTTTTGTTGGTTGGACTCGATGATCTTAAAGGTCCCTTCCAACCTAGATGATTCTATGATTCTTTGATTCTGATTCTGTGATTCTAATTCTATGATTCGAAAATTGATCCCCACTTCCTGCCCTTGTGGGTCCTGCTGGGAACCCCCGGAGCAGAGGAGATGCTCCATCAGGGTCCCCTGAGCTGTCCCAGCCATGTGATGGGGCTACAACCCCCCCGCGCCTCCGGGACACCCCCTACGCCCTGCAGCAAACCCCGGGGCGTGCGTTATTCCAGCAGCAGAGGCTGAAAAAAACCCCCACCCTTTTGGAGTAGAAATACCTTTAATGATCCACTGGCCGGGTGCACCCCGGTGTCCCTGTGCTGGGCAGGGCGCTGGGTTTGATGCCGCTGCGTGTTTCTCCTTGCAGGTGAAAAACCACATGTCGGACCCCGAGGGGAGCCAGTAGATGGTCGGGGATGCCGTGGCCAGCCCTTTGCCGTCTTGTGTTCGTCTTTCTTTTCGAGGCTTCCAGCTCATGCCACGAGGTGCCCGCTCTCGGCTTGGGCATCCCCCGCCACCGGCAGCCCCGCGTCCCACCCCCGTGAGAGGCTGGCCAGCCCTGGCGAGAGAAGTCTTTGTGTTCCAGTGTGCTCGTTTTCTTTTTTCCTCCTGGTTTCAGCCCTGGTTTCAGCCCTAGGGATAAGCAGACGTGGCCCGGGGCACAGTGGGGGAGGAGCAAAAAAAAAATAAATAAAGGATCCTATCCCAAAGGAGCACCCCAAATCCCAGCTGCTTTGAGTGCCGGCATCCCCCCACCCATAGGGTGCTGTGGGGCGCAGAGAAAGCACCCCAGCCCCTCGGCACAGGTCGCATCCCAAGCTCCCCTGCCCTGCAAGCCCACCTGCTGCTTCCACACTTCCGAATCCCCCGGGAATGGGTCCAGCAGGCGTGGGTACAGCCTTGGGAGGCTTTTGGAGCTGCTCAGCATCCCACCGTGATGCCATGGGAAGGAGGGACCACCCTGAGACAGCTCCAAGAGGCTTTTGCGGGATTTTGGGATGGTGCCGAGCCCTGCTCAGATGTCAGCAGCAGGGCGGCGCAAACCCAATGCTCCCAGTCATCCCTGCTCCCAAATGGGTTTTCCTTACTAGTTTACTGCAGGCTGTTTTTGGCCATGGATCGCGTTTGCGGCCAGCAGGACTCTGCCAGGGCTCCTGCACCCAAGGAAGATGCGGTGTGTCCCCCCCCGTGCTCCCCAGCGTCACATCTCGGTTCGGTGTCCCTCATTTCTAGGTCGTCCTTCTCTCGCTGGTAGAAACTTGTTCTGTATTTCTCATTTACTCTGGTAAAAGAGTGTATTGTGTTGGAAAGAAAGATAATTTGTACTTCTTTTCTCTGGTTATTTCGACTCCGATGCAGTTTTTAACCCTCTGAAGTGCATGCGTAATTTTTGTACGCCATTTTGCGTGCTGCCTGCCACAAGCCCCAGGCTCCAGGGGCTTTCTCGGACACTGCCTTCCCCGCAACTCAACCTGGAGGCAGGGGGAGTGCAGCTCTGCCTGGTTTCTCAACGAAACCGTTAATCACCACCTTTATCCAGAATATTTCCTACAGCTGGGCAGACAGGACCAGCTCCCCTCCACCCTCGGGAATAACCGGACCCCAAGACAGTGCCCGGCTCCCTCCGCACCCCTCAAGGAAGAATGACAGGAGCAGAAGAGGGTGACCCCAGTGCCTGGCAGCACCACGAGAGCATCCTTCCACCTCTGCCCACAGCTGGCAGAGGCCCCAGCAGAGCCACGGAGGCAGAAGACTCACCAGAAAAAACATTTATTCTTAAAAAACCCCTAACGGAACACATCTCTGCCACCCTGAAGTGCTGCCTGGGCTAAGGTCCAAGGGATGGGCAGCCTGTGCCACAGCATGGTTTCTGCCTGCACCCTGCCTGCGTGGATGGCTGTGGGGAGCAGCTGGGTGTGGGGGGCTCAGTCCCAGTGCTGGGGCCACCCTGGGGTGGGCTGTGGGGTCCCACGGCGCAGGCAACTCCTCAGAGAGAGGTCTTGGGTAGCAGAGGCAGTATGGAGGCTGTTCCTGGGGGGTTCCAGCAGCATGCCAGGCTGCTTGGGTCCCGTGGGTCCACGCGGGAGGGGTCTCCTGCAACACAGGGGCTCCTCAGGCAGGCTCTGGGGGTCTGGGGCAGTGCGGGGGCTCGCCGGTGGCCAGAGGGATGCAGCCTCCGGTGTTCTTGGGGAGGTTTCTTAGGCCTCCAGCTGTGCAGGCAGCTCCGGGAAGTCTCAAGCAGCTCAAGGGAAGGCTTGGGAGGCTCTGGGGGGTCTCCAGGAGCATTAAGTGTGGATCAGGCAGGCTCTGGGTGTCTCCAGGAGCACAAGGTGTGGATCAGGCAGGCTCCAGGGGGTCTCCAGGAACATGAAGTGTGGATCAGGCAAGCTCTAGATGTCTCCAGGAGCATGAGGTGTGGATCAGGCAGGCTCTAGGTGTCTCCAGGAACATGAAGTGTGGATCAGGCACGCTCCGGGAGCATGAAGGGCGGCTCTGGGAAGCCCTAGGGTCTCCAGCAGCACCAAAGGCAGCTTTGGGAGAGGACCCCATCCCCAGACGAGTGGCACCTGGCTATCCTCAGCACTCAGGCGGTGGTGGCAGCAGCAGCATCACGGCGCCGGGCGGCCCGCAGCAGGCTCTGACGCAGCACGGGGTAGAGGCGGTGGCAGCCGTCAATGCCAAGGCGCAGGGCCTGTGCCCAGGCATCGGGAGGGCTGCCCTGCCCGCCCCCCAGCACCGCCGACACCTGGTTGAGAGCGGGCAGCAGAGCTACGGTGAGCCGGGCCACGGCATGACGTTCCTCGGGCTCTGCGGGTTGCAGCATCCACGGAGCAGCCGGACCAGGAGAGCGGCACAAGGCGCATCCCACTGCCAGATCGTACATTTCCACCCCGGCATCGGCCAGGGCCAAGGCGGCGGCGCTGATGGCGGCCGCCAGCGCTGAGCCACCATCCTGCAGCAGCAGAGCACTGACAGCCAGCCGAGCCCGCGGGTAACGGGACAACCGCACTGCCGGCTCCAAGGCTTCCCGCAAAGCCGCCGCCGCTTCCCGCTCCGCTTCCCGTTCGGCTGCCGTGCCCGGCCGCCAGCGAGCCCCACGGCCGGCAAAAGGGGCCCGGCGGAACTCGCAGAGGAGTTGGCCACCTCCCGTGGCCCCGAGCTCGCCAGCTTCCCGTGGGCCCCATGCGGCACAGAGGACCTTGGTTCCACCACCCAGCTCCAGGTAGGCCGAGCCCTCGGCCTGGCTCAGCAGCCCGGCCCGGGCAAAGAGCGGCCGCAGGGCGCAGGGGTCCCTCGGGGCTTCGTCTTCATCCTCCTCCTCCTCCTCCTCTTTCCTCGTTCCGCCCCACAGCTCCGGAGGCTGCGATTCCTCCGGGCCCCGCACGCGGCGGTGATCCAGCGGCATGTTCGCCCCGGAAAAGAGGCAGCGAGGGGACGCAGTAGGAGGAGCAGGAGGAGGAGGAGGAAGAGGAGGAGCCCGGCCGCGCCCGCCCCCGTGAGCACGGCGCAGAACAGGCGGCGTTAAATCGCTTTATTCATAGGGAAAGGCCGGTGGTAGCTCAGCAGCAGGCAGGGGACGGGCAGGAGGGGACAGGGGGGCACTGGTCACGCCCCCCCCAGCAAGGGGTCAGTTCTTCAGCTCCCCCAGCTGGAGCCGGGCAAAGTCCGTGGCCAGTTTGAGGGCCTCCTGCAGACAACCCACGTTCTTGCCCGTGGCCTGTGCCGAGACATCTTTCCCACCGCCTTTGCCGTCCATCAAGCCAGACACCTCCTGCACCCACTGGCTGGCCTTCAGCCCCTTATTCGCGGTCTCCTGGGTAGGAAAAGAAACAAGAAAAAGCGGGAGTTTGACCTCAGCCCAGCCAGCAGCAAGGGAAGATGGTCTGAGTGTGGTATGACAGGACAAAGCTCTCGTGGGTGCAGCTCCTGGGCCAGCAGAGCAGAGGCAGACTGCCTGTCTCCATACCTACAACCACACCAAGTCCTGGCTCTTCCCCATTTCGGAGCACAACACCCTTTCGCCCCTCTGCAGTGTGATGATAACCCAAAGAACAAGGGTCATGGCTTTCTCCAGCCCCAACGAGTTTTGGCCGTGTAGAGTTTAGATGTTACTCCCTGGAGGCTGCAGCTCCTCCACCGAGGCACAGAGAAAGGCAGAGTGAGTCTCGGCATTACCTGGGGAACTTGACAGAGGCAGGTGATCCTGCCAGCTTCGTTATCGACAGCGAAGAGCATGGTGGCAGTCTGTGGAGAGTGAGTCTTGAAGAGCTTCAGAGATTCGTTCAGGGCCTGTAGGAGGACAGGATCACTGCAGCTCGCCTTCCCTCTGCCCCCAGCCAGCCCCTCAGGGGTCTGGACTTGCATTAAACCAGGCAGCAGCACCCTGCAGCGCTCCTTCTCCCAAACACAAGCAATCTTCACCTCCTCAGCTCTGCAGAAGCCTTGCAGGGGCCACCAGCCCTGGCTGTGTCCCCTCAAGGCTACAGGGAGGCAGGAGTGAGGAGCTGCTTTTATTTCCCCTTGCTCAGTTATCCAGGAATGGGAAGAATTGGCCCCAAAGCAAGTGAACCTTTGCCCGAGGGTGCTGGCTGGAGGGGAAAATGCTCTGCCCTGCGATGTGAGCTCCCAGTGGGAGGGAGCAGCTGCTCTGCAGCGAGTCAGGAGGACTCAAATGCAGCGTGAAGAAGCTGCAAGGGTTATCAGACACAGTGGGCACCCTGGAGAGACCAGGGAGATTGCCAGGCATCCCGTTATTCCCAAGGAGATCGTCATCCTTTGCTTGCATAGACAGTTCGATGCAGCAAAGCTGTGGGAGTGGGCCCTCCAGTGAGCAAAGTGGTGCTTCTCTAGCTGGATACAGAACCACCATCCCCTGGGATGAACCCTTCTGCCAGGGAGAATGCTGCTTTGGTACCCACTGAGAGCAGGAGTGCTGGCATCGAGGGGATGGGGACGGCCACAGAGAGCAAGTGGGTGTCTGTAAGCAGGATCAGCTCCGAGACTCTCGGAGTGAAAATTTAAACAGGGCATTAAAACCCGAGTGGTCCAATCTCAGGGCACCATCGACCCCCGCTGCCTGGCACTCGCTGGGCTCAGCGCTGCGGCACAGCGGACACAAGGGAGCTTTTATCCACACTAGAAATCACTCAGCAAGAAACTGAACTTGTGCGTGGAGGAGGGAAGGAGCAGTTTCAGCCCTGGCCGGAGAAGAATTTGAACCTTGCTGGAGCAGACAGTGCCCAGGAGGTGGGGAGCAGCTCTCTGCCTGGCCCTGTCCGCACATGCAGCCCAGGACACCATTCCCAGAGCTGATCTGCAATGGCCACAAGCATCACGACTTCCGTGGCTTGGCAGAGCTGCTGTTCACAGAGTTCCTTGAGCCTGCATTTTAGCATTGTGACTGCTCTGGGATGGCTCTTACCTGGGACACAATACCATTTCTATTGGGGTCTCTATCCACCACCAGGTCTGGAAGCTCAGCAAATGGTCCAGACCCCACCCCACCCCTGCAAACCCGTGTGTTAGTCCGGGAAGTGGGACGCAGAGGGTATCGCAGTGGTCCTCCCCCTCTTCACTAGCCACCGCTCAGGGGTGGCAAGAGACAGCTCTGTAACACAGCACCGCCTCCCCAAGTGGCCAGAGTCCACCCAACTGCTCCTCAGGCACAAGGAAGGTTGTCGAGGTGACCAGGCCTTCCCATACCTTCGCTGAGGCTCCATTTTCCATTTCCATGATGACCAGGGGCTGGTTAGGGTGACTCTCAATGACTTGCTTGGTCTTCTCCAGCACCTGAGGACAGCAGTGGTCAGATGCTACAGCACACACATGGTGTATGGACACAAGAACCACTTGGGTAGAGCTTCCCTGCAGGTACAGAGGCCCCCACGGTGCCCCAAAATACCCATGGCCCAGTCCAGAGCAGCCCCACGCTCCGCAGCCAGGAACAAGACACGTTGGCAGGCGTGTGTGTGGCCTGCAAGGCAGCAGCAATGCTGTGCATGATTCCTCCTCCAGGAAAATCCAATGGGATCCAGGAGGAAGAACCACGCACCACCCATACCATGTACCCAGGGGCACCATTAGGGCAGAAGCACCCCAATTTCCGAGACATGCAGCGAGCACTGCACCCCAGGGAACAGGCGTGGCGGTGGCCATGCCCTGGGAGGGAGCAGGAGAGGCCAAACAGCACCAGGGGCATCCCCACAGCTCAGCTCCCTTCCACACTGGGCACAAGTGGAGCTCGCAAGGGAGCTCCCCGCAGCCCCCCCCGCCAGTGTCCTTTATTCCCACCCAGGGCTCACTCGTTTCTGGATGTCAGCTTTGCTTGCTCGGTCCAGGTCATCCATAACTTTCTTTAGTGCTTTAACAGCCTCTCTCAGTTCATCTTTCTGCCACTGTGGGATAACAGCAGTGGCCAGTGTCTGCAAAACAGGAGCGGGCAGAGAGGGTTAGAGGTACTGGTGGCCACGGCAGGAGGCAGGGGATGCTGCACCACACCCATGAACTTCCCCTCCTCTCCCAGTGCCCCACAAATCGGGCACGAGATGCTGGCTGCAGCACCCAGAGGATGCAGGGCTGGGACCTCTGCTCAGGCAGGAGCAGAAAGCTGAACTTGGGCCTCATTAAAACAACCCAGTGCTGGCAATCAAGGTCCTAACTCACTTTGAGAAGGCAAAGCACTGCTACCATCCTTACCTCACTGAGATCCGTGATCTCCTTCTGCACATCCTTGTTGGGAGCTGTCTGGACCTTCACCTTGGCCTCCAGGGCTGACAACAGTTTCCTGAGGCTGTCGACTTTCCTGAGGGCCTAGCAGAATACAATCTGAGTTAAGTCAGGCAGGGAGATTTAGCAGGATGGGCTCTCGGCCACCACCATGAGAAGGGAAAATTTCTTCACAGAAAGGGTTATCAAACATTGGAACAGGCTGCCCAGGGAAGTGGTGGAGTAGCCATCCCTGGAGGGATTTAAAAGACAGGTAGACGTGGTGCTGAGGGACATGGGTTAGTGGTGGTTTTGTTGTAAGTGTTAACTGTTAGGTTACTGGTTGGACTTGATGACCTGAAAGGTCCCTTCCAACCTAGGCAATTCTATGATTCTTAGGGGTGAAGAACACTGCAGCCCCAGGATGGAGTTCAGTAACTCCTTGGGAAGCAGCAGAGCCAAAGCAGGCAGCACTTGACCAGAACCAGGGTGTGACGCTGGTCCCCAGGACCCACCCTAGGCCCTTCTAATGCAACAGCTACAGCCAAGACTTTCTCCTGCTTCCCTCCCTGCTCTCTCTTCTGGCTGTAGCACAAACAGAGGCCTCCAGCACAGCCTTTGCTAACAGCAGCATCCTTCTCTATGCTGCGCTGGTGGAGTCCAAGCCACAAATCCCTCAGGCACACACACCAATTCTCCCTGGTGCTGAGGGACACTGGGCAAACATAAATGAAAAGGACCTTGGCACAGGGTTAATATTCGTGCATGCTTATGGCAATGATTTCCCACAGGACATGGATTTCTCCTGCCTCTCCTTACCTTCCGAGCTTCAGTCCCGGTGACTGCAACTATCCTCCGGATACCTTTAGCAATTGCTTCTTCTGAAACAATCACAAAGGGGCCAGCGTGGCCGGAGTTCTGCAAGTGCCTTTGGAAAGAACCCAGAAAGACCCACAACAAGAGTTAGAAGTTTACCTTTCATCTCAGCAGGAATCAGCATGGGAACAAGAAAACCACCCTGCCAGGGAGATGCAGCAAGCATGGGGACAGGCAGAAAACCCGACCCAGCTGCTAAAGCAAACAAGCGAGGAAAGGGTGGCAAGGGATATGTTCCCAGCGCTGTCAGAGACTATGTGTGTGGGCAGGGATAGGATACAGGCAATTTCCCTGCCTGAAAAGGCTGATTTGAAACATGGCTTGACTCAGGACTGGGAACGCAAAGGCACATCATCGCCACCACCTCCAGCTCTGCCCTGGCTGTGCCCAGCACATGCCCACAGCATTCACAAAAGAGTTTGGGCTCCCCAGGGACTCCTTTTCAGCCCCCTCCGCTGCCTTCCCCGGCCTCTCCGGATACTCACGTGCCTCCGCAGAACTCAATAGAAGTGACGGAGCCTGCGGGGCCAGAGGGGTCAGCCAGCAGCTCCTCCACAGGGATGCCAATCGAGACCACACGGACAGGATCGGGGTAGGTCTCGTCAAAAACTGCCCGCAGTCCTTGGATAGCTTTAGCTGCTGCGAGAGGGCAGTCCTTGGCGTACACAGGCTGCAGAGGACAGGAAAGGGACGCAGGTAAGAGCTGGTCCTGTCAGCTGTGACTTAGGGCCCGCATTCCCAGGGAATCCTGACTTCCTCCAAAAGATCCTAAAAGGGAAGTTACATGCCTCACCTGAGCTGGGGTTTGTTGGGCTGCAGGGATCTTGAAGTCATTGACAGATACCTCAACTTCAAAATATTCCCGACACCGCTGCCCGCTCAGAGCCCCCGTGCTGCTGTACCTTCATTTATCACCACAGACTCCTGAGCAGAGCACAGGGTCCTCCAGGGTCTGTTCTGACTCACAGCTGGCACCAGCCAGAGGAATTCTCTTGTGTTGAGGACTCATCACTAAGGAGTCTGGGTGTACGCTGTAAATCCAGCCAGGCCTGCAAAACTACTCTGCCAAACTTCCTGGCTCTTGTAGCTAATGTGACACTAGCATAGAAACACTCCCCAGACAGGGCTCGGTACCAATGAACAGAGCAATCTACCTGGAGTTTTCCCACAGAAAATCCTCTGAGGTGATGCCAATCTGTGCACAGGACTGCGTCAGCAGCTCAAAAGATTCCTGCTGTGCCTAATTCCCAGCATCCCTGATCATCCAAAAGCTTGACTCAAGGTATTTTTTATCTTGAGTATACCCAACCCAGCAGCCATACCCACCTTTGCCTCCTCAATCATCTGGTTGGCAATCCCTTCAACTTTCTTGATTTCCTGGGTAGACAAGGCTCCCTTAGCTGTGAAGTCAAACCGCAGCCTGTCCGGTGCGACCAGCGACCCTCTCTGGTCAGCTTCCCCCAAGACTGAGCGCAGAGCGAAGTTGAGGATGTGAGTTGCCGTGTGGTTGCTCATGACAGGCCTCCGCCTTGTCTGATGGAGGAAACCACCATTAGACAGGGTCCCGCACTGTGGAGCCAAGATCACCTCTAGCAGCAGAAGCGAAAGTTTAACGTGCTGCTCCAACAGAAACCGAACTGGCTCAGGAGACCAGAAACAACTTATCATGCTTTGCTGCCTTGGAGCCTCTGCTAACGGAGCAGGCAGGACATTCCCCACCAAATTTGTGCACAGCTTTTCCCTGGCAGTCCCCTCTGTTGGGCCTGTCTGGAGAGAGGCCAAGGACAGACCAGGTTACAGACACTGATCTCTGCTCCTCAGAAGGAAAAAGCACAAGATGGAAGCCTTCCCTCTTGCTCCAAAGGTGCCGCCTCTATAGGGAAGGCAAATGCACTTTGCAGACTACGCTCAACCGAGCACTCACTGAGCAGGCTGAGCTCACAGGGGCCGTTTCTGGAGTGGGGCAGACAGCCCAGGCTCTCCGCTGTCATCCACAACACAGTGGAGCGCCATACCTGCTCCACCTCTCAGCCAGGACCCAAAACGTGCTCCTGCTGCTGGTCAGCAAAACCCAGGGAGTGTGGCTCTGAGCCAGCGGGGTGTTATCTGCCTCATGGTAGGAGAAAGGCAGGTGCTAGGCAGGAGAGGTCTCGTGTCAGCCAGACTGGAAGGGCCACGTTGCTTGCCTGCATTGTGTGCCACAGGCAGAGCAGGCCCCAAACTCCAGGCCACTTAAGTGGCACCAATGGAAACAAAGGAAACAAAATCCAGGGAAAAAGAGATGAGGCCCTGTGTTATACCATGCCTTAACTTACCTCATCTATAGACAGGTGGACCTGATCTCCTACTTTCAAGCTTCCATATAAAGTTCCTATGTGAAGCACATAGCCTCCTCGGACCTGCACATTCTTCACCGTGAATTCTGTTTTCTGTGCAAACAGGGAAATGCACCCAGTGAGTAGGGTGGGAGGTCATGGGGAGACAGGCAGTCCAGCCAGAGGTCTGAGCTGCAACTGGAAATGTCTCAGCTGAGAGCCAGACTGGCGTGTGCGATAGGAGAAAGCTCAATGTGCCCAGGCACAGCACACAGGGCCACAAAGCAGAGAAGAGAATGAAGGTGGGGCACAGTTATGGGGCACAGCAGAGCTGAAAGAGCTCCCCACCCCAGTTCCCCGACACAGCTCAAAAGCACTGTCCTTCTGCACAGCAATCCCAGCACCACCACAGCAGGCACCCACGTTCTGGCAACAGCCTGACGCTGCTGCACTGAGTTCAGCTCCGCAAGAAGCAAGGGGAACAAACTCCAGCATGTCTGTGCCGTGCTGCACCCCCAAAAAGGAAACTTGTGCAATGCCTGACACCTGCCATGGACAGGAAATTGCTGGAGCTTGCTTGGCCCCTTCTCCTTCTCTGCAGACACCTGCCCAGGCCCCAGCTCAGTCTAGCTGAAGGCTCTCAGGCCCACTCACATCCTCCCTGCCGTCGTCGTCCTTGACCATGTAGCCCTCGTCGTAGATCTGCCCACCCTGCTCGGCGTAGAAGCAGGTCCGGTCCAGCACTATCCCACATTCCTGGCCAGTGGATACCTCCTCCACAAACTTCTTCTCCCTGCGGATGGCTTTCACCGTGGCCACGAGGCTCCCAAAATCTGTCACCGGGACAGCAGGCAGCGTCAATAAAATAGAAAAACCTTTTAGACACCACATGGGAGCAGAACTTCATAGCAACAACTCCCACCTATTGCAGGAGTTCATGGCAGCTACATTTGCAGGGGGTAAGGAGAAAGAACCAGGGCAACAGTTAGGTGGCTAAGAGGAAATTTCATTCCATGCTCTCCAAGGCAGGGGCTGTCAGTTCCTTCCACTCCTATGCAGTAAAAGTCAGCCATATGTGCTGCTATGAGCCTGGGGCCTCCTGAATGTCCACCAAATCAAAGAATTAGGAGCAAGAGACAGAGCAAGTGGGCTGAGGACAGACGAAGCAGAAACTGCAGTCTCCTGTGACACTGGCAAAAGGGCAGCCGGGAAACACAAACACAAAACTGCAGGGAACAGGAATGCCCTTAAGACTCTCTTGACCATGTTGGCAACAACAGACCTGACCAGCAGGGCAGCCCTCAAAAGAGTCTGCCCTCCTCTTTCCCTGCTCCCTTTGTTACAAGCAGGCTATTCACCTGCCGACATTTCCACTCCCACCTTCATGTCCCAGGAAAGGTGAGCCCAGAGGGGATCTGGTTGAGTTACATGCCAGGAAAGGTTTGGCAGCAGAGGACGATTCTGAGAAGGTTTTTTTTCATACCATAGGCACCACTCTGATCTGAAGCATAGCTGTATTTTGGCGAGTCGTCAGTCACCTCCAGCCCTTGGGCCCTTAGCTCTTCAATAGCATAGATGTCCAGCATGAGGAGGTCCTCCCCTCCGGCACCCTTCCCTTGGGATTTGAGCTGCCAACGACAAGCACCAAAGTTTGAGAAAACCCACCTCAGCACTGGTCCGTGCACACCAGCCTAACTGCATGCCTCACTCGCATCCCTGAGAGCTCCTGGGTTCAGAGCTTTACTCTGGGAAGCTGTGTGCCAGCTGCTGGAATGCTCCCATCTTTTCTGACTTCAGAGCAGGCTGTTCCAGTGCGACCAGCATGCAGCCAAAGTGGGCCTGAGCCCAAACAAGGCAAGGCAAGTACCCAGCCAGCTGGTCAATGCCACTTTCTGCTGCTGCAGCAAACTGCTGGGAGAGGCACCCAAGCTGCAGACCTGCTATGACACTCATCCTGGGACAGGGAAATCCAGAACTTCCCTGTCCAGAACTTCCTATCCAGAACAGGACAGTGGGGAGGTGCTCCCAGCACTCCACCAGCTCTGTATGAAGGGTGTGCTCGAGGCCCCAGGCCTCACAATCACAGAATCACAGAATGGTGGGGTTGGAAGGGACCTCTGGAGATCACCCAGTCCAACCCCCTGCCAGAGCCCGGTCACCCACAGCAGGTGGCACAGGAACGCGCCCAGGTGGGTTTGGAATGTCTCCAGAGATGGAGACTCCACCACCTCTCTGGGCAACCTGTGTCAGGGCTCTGCCACCCTCAAAGGAAAGAAGTTCCTCCTCATGTTTAGGTGGAACTTCCCATGCTCAAGTTGGTGCCTGTTCCCCCTTGTCCTGTCACTGGGCACCACTGAGAAGAGCCTGGCCCCATCCTCCTGACACCCACCCTTGAAGTGTTTACAAGCATTGATAAGATCCCTCGTCAGTCCTCTTTTTTCCAGACTGAAGAGACCCAAATCCCTCAGCCTTTCTTCATAAGAGAGGTGTTCCAATCCCCTCATCTTGGTAGCCCTTTGCTGTCCCCTCTCCAGCAGTTCCCTGTCCTTCTTGAACTGGGGAGCCCAGAACCGGACACAGCACTCCAGATGCAGCCTCACCAAGGCAGAGCAGAGGGGGAGGATGACCTCCCTCGACCTGCTCACAGTGTTAGTGAGGAAACCCAGCCCCGGCTGCACAGAAAAGACACGTCCTACAGCAACTGCATGCACTGGGGCACTCAGGGTGCGAGCAGCCCTGGTAAGAAAGGAGCAGAGACTCATGACAGCAAACTAAAAGGAAGGGAAACCTCCCTGCCCACTCACAGACCAGCTCCCCTGGAGCTGTTATCTACCTGCGCATTTTTCCGCTCTTCTTCAAAGCCCTCCATGTCCACAACAAGGCCCTTCTCCTCTGCAATCAGCCCAGTGAGATCAGCAGGAAAACCGTAGGTGTCATACAGCAGCCAGGCAGTATCACCTTCAGAGAAAAAACAGAACAGTCAGCACTCCTGTTCCGTAAGACACTGCTCCCTTCCCACCTTTCCGACTGGCTCTGCACTATGGTAGGAGAGGGAACAGGTCCAGTGAATGCGAATACCTGAAAGGCTCCTCTCTGACAGCACAGAGATCACACTATCATGTTGTGTCTGCACAGCTTAGAAACCTGAACAACTGAACACAGGCCAGATATGGGTGGCCCAGCTCTGAGCGATTTTTTTTTTGACTACAACTCTGTCCCCGCCGACGTTCCGCCAACCCTCAGTTCCTAGCCCAGCTGACCTCTAATCCGGTCCCAGATAATAAGTGTCTTTTGGTGCATCCAGCCTGAAGTCACAGCCTTACCAGGGATGGTTTTACTGTCCCCCAGGCTCTGGATCTTCCTGTCCAGGATGCGACGTCCTCTGCTGAGCGTTTTCAGGAACTGATCCTCTTCTTCATTGATAATGTCCTTCACCATGTCTGGGTCCTTCTTCAGCTCAGGAAAGGCATCTCCCTGCAGACCCAAGAGGATTAGTCCTTCAGCATGGATCCACACACCTCAGCAGAGAAGTCTTCAGCAGATACAGTGGAGCTGGGGAAGAACTTACCAGTGACTGCACCACCACATCAACCAGAGTAGCAAAGAAACCCTTGGGGGCATTGAGCTTCTCATGGGAGTAGCGCACAGCCCGTCGGAGAATCCGCCTCAGCACGTACCTAGGGAACAGCAGAACCCCTCATACAAACCATACACATCTGAGCTGTGCTCTGGGGATCCACCAGCACCCGCTGACCAGCACCCCCTCCCAGGAACAAGAGCACAGGGTTCTCTCCCCACATTTTCTCTCAAGTAGCTGCTCACACCAGCAGCAAGCCAGAGGCGAGGCGCCAGGCTCCAGCTCTGTGACCTGGACTCACTGTGAGCTTAAGTCAGTCCCGTGAGTCCAGCAACACCCACACCACAGCCCCGCAGCCCAAACTTCATTGCTGTTTTTGACGGCAGCACTGCACCAAGCAGTGTTTTGTGCCTGTCTGCCCACAGTGATGCTTTTTGGGGTCTGACACAGCAGGACTGGTACCCACAAGAACCCTCAGACCTGTGCGTCTTGGTCTTTTGGGCAGGCCTTGCTACAGGAATTCAAGTGTCAAATGTACTGAGCAAACACTGCTATCCACTGCTTTAACGATGAATTCGTCGACATCCCAGAGACACACGAGATCCTAGATCCCTCAGGGGAGATGTACTGAACAAGAATGGGATCAGCAGCATTGCGGCAGCTTCCTTCTTACCCTCTGCCAGTGTTGTCAGGTCTGCCCCCATCAGAAAGGGCCAGTGTGATGGTCCGTGCGTGGTCAGCCAGCACACGGTAGGCCATGTCTATACCGTCGGCATCCTCAGCACCAACCTGCCCCATGTAGGGCCTGGCACCCGTGCCCTGTGCGGAGAGGAGAAGGTGGTGGGCATAGGGGACGATTACGGACAGGGGGGACCAGCACCACAGCAGAACAACAGGGAAGCGCCTCAGAAGTCAGCCCCATCCCACTGCCCGCAGCCACAGACGTGGCACACTCCTCTTGCAAAGAGATGGCTCGGTGAAGCCAGGAAAGACGAAATGCTGTGAGCCTCTGCATGATGCCACAGCCCGCATTTCCAGGGACAAAGGATCTTCAAGACCAGAGGGAAGAAAAGCCAATTTATCCCAACACTAAGAGCCCAGGACAGAAGAGAGAGGGACAGGGACAGAGAGCAGGGAAATCATCTGTTTTACAGGCAAGGACTCCTGCCTGGCACAAGCTGCCCAGCCAAGGAACTTCTCAAATTCTGTCACGTGGGGAAAGGTCCCAGCTTCCCTCTTTTAGGGTGTTTTTATCCATACCCAAGGGAAAGATACTCCTGTAACAAATTGGTGCTCACACCATGGCACAGTCCCTACACCCAGGCTCCCAGCACACTGCAGGAAGGCAGACAAGACACATGGGCTGTGTCTAGCCAGTGGCTTTAACATCAAAGAAAAGCAGCCCTCTAATTCCAGCTCTGAAGCTCCACACCTCTTCCCCACAAAAGGCTTGAGCCTGGGCTCTTCTCCCTGTGTTTCTTCCAGCATGATCTGCACCCAGGAAGCTCTGTTGCTTCCACAGAGCCAAAAAAAGGCTTGGACTTGTACACAGGAGTTCCCAGCACTGGTAAAGTGGCCCCTACACAGGAAGATGCAGCAACAGCACACTGGTTCTGCAAGCAACCATCACAGTTTATGTAAAAGACCTTCTCTCAGGGGATTTTCTACAGATCAGCATGTTCCTCCAGGTGGGAGACTGAAGGACAACATATTCTCTACCACATGGCAAAAAGATGGCCCTTGGCCATACGGGACTGCAGAGCATCTCCCACTCGGAGAAGACCAAGGATTGCACAAGTAGGAGAGTCCACAGGAAACATCTGGGAAAGCTGCACTGTTCATTGTCCTGTGTTCTCCCCTGGAAACATGCCCCAAGGCAGCAATTACTGTGCCAGTCTGTGTTCCTACACTCAGCAAAGTACAAACCCATGGGGGGCTCACAGCAGCTGGGAAAGCAGAGACCTGCAGACATAACCACCCCATCCAACCAGCCCCACGCATCTCCTCAGGGATTCAGGGAATGGACGCAGCTGGGTCAGGCGCAGACCCAGACTCCCCAGTTCCTACCTTTTGGATTGCTTCAAAGTAAGGAAGGAAAAGGTCAGTGTCATAGTTGGACATCTTATTCTGCAGCACAGAGACCAGCCTCTCCAGGCCCATTCCAGTATCAATACTTTTCTTAGGAAGAGGTTTTAGTGTCCCATCAGCTTCCCTGTTCAGCCACAAAAAGAAAGATGAGCTATATGGTTTAGTGATGGTTTTTGTCAGAGTTAGGTTGGACTAGATGATCTGAAAGGTCCCTTCCAACCTAGGCAATTCTATGCTTCTATTACGGATGGAGGTTCTGCAGGGGCAACCTCATCGTTCCCCTCATCTCCATGAGTTTTGTTCCATCAGATTTATGACAGGGGCCCACACGCAAGCCACACACAAGGCAACTGTGATAAATGACAAGACCCTCAATGACAACTTAGACCCCAAGCAGGATGGTACTTATTCCCTATTGAACTGAGGATGTTTCCTCAGTTGAGCTGAGGAAACACTCCTGATCTGTCCCTGAAGCCAATGTGACCAGCCTCTTCCGTACAGGTGGGTCCGGGGACAGAGCATCACAAAGTGCACAGCTCCTGGACAAGAGGGAATGACGAGCAAGCCACGGGCAGTTAAGATAGTGCACAGTCCAAGCAAGGCCTCACACCGAGCTGGAGCAGCCTGGAGAGGGAAGCAGGTCTCACTCACCTGTTGAACTGTATGAACACCAGGTTCCAGATCTCCAGGACATTGGGGTCATCCTGATTGACCAGGTGGGAAGCATCTCTGTCCCCAATACGGTCATAGTGGATCTCGCTGCAAGGGCCACAGGGGCCCGTGTCTCCCATTTCCCAGAAGTTATCCTTCATATTGCCAGGCAGAATCCTGCCCTCAGCCAGCCTGTAACCAGAAACTCTTATTGAACAACACAGGCTAACAGCAAGGCAAGAATTCCCTAAACCAAGGGCTACACTAGAGACACTTCAGCTCACTGATTCCCTGGATGAGCAGATGAATTGTCAGAATCTTGAGACAGACCAATCCGAGACCCTAGCTCTCAGGATACCCGCTGAGTAGGATCAAGTGAACACTGGCGCCTGGCACTTGTCCCAGGTGGAGGCAGAGGTCTATACAACACCTCAGCGAATCCACCAGCAAGAAGACAGGTGGATCTCCAACATGCGAGATTGGCCCCACAGTGTAGAGGTGTGTCGTCATGGGGTCAGTGGCAGGTTTCAGAGGAGACTACAGCCGCAAGACCAAAGGCGTCATTTCACTGCTACATCAAGCTTTGTACCACCATGGCTTGAGTGCTGAGTGCTATTCTGACTTCCTCATCTCAAGGAGGTTGAGGCAAAAGTAGCAAATGTACAGAGGAGGGCAACTAAAACTACCTAGGGGTGGAATAGCTGCCTTAGGAAGAGAGTAGGACTGTTCAATTTGGAGAGGACAAGGCAGAATGGGAGACGACAACTGAGATTTAGAAAAGTCCAACAGGTTCAAAGCAGCATCAGACGTACTCTGAAGGAGCAGGGCCCCAAGCAGAGGCAAAGGGGAATAGATGGATCACCCTCTAACAAACTAATCCAGTGACTGTGGGTGTTTGGAGAGGAGGAGGAAAACACAGTGCAGGCCACAGTCCGGCGTGCCTGCTTTCCCTGAACAGCATCTTCTCAACTGCTGTCAGACCATTGATCTGACCCAGTGGGGCCCTTACGTTCTCAAACTTACATCAGAGATTTCAAAGTGAAAGCTCTCCGTCTCTTCTATCTAATACCAGTGCTACCCTTTGGCTTTGCAGCTCCGCCACCTTGCAAACGTTATTTGTGACACTTCAATTCTGTTAAAGCCTCTTGTTACATGTGCTTTGCCACGTAACGCATGCCATCTTTCTCTAAATGACCGTTGCTCATCAAAATACGCACCTTCTTCAGTTAAAGGCCTTACCCCAAATTCAACCATATCTGCTTGCACTCCAGGTCCGGCTGCAGTCCTGCAGCTTCATTTCCACCAAAGTAAGTGACGTAGAGTCTTTCAGCAGGGATGCCGAACTCCTGGGTGAGAAGTTCCAGTGCCAGCTTACAAGCAAGTTCCTGCAGAAGGAAAGATGAGGTCAGCAAGTCAATGCAAAGAGAGTTTCTCTTCACCATGTGGAGTACTGGCTACTGTAGGTATCAGCAGCTAAACAGCCAAAAACTTTCAGACTTTTGACAGTAGAAAGAGGCAAATTAATATATGCAGTGAACAGGGCAAAAGGAACATCTCATATGGCCTTCCAGATGCAGCCAAGTTAACTCCTAGCATGTTCACTGCCCCCAAAAAGCTTTTTAATTCTGCTGTTGTTCTGTATTCTTAACATTCTCTTTCTGAGTTTGAACACTACACTACCAAGAAGCTTGGGAAAGGATATCATTATTTTATAATCACTCCTGTTGGAGGTCCATCGTAGTTGCACAGCACATGCAACTTCTCACAGCTTGAGGACAGCCACTAAAACCTCTGCCTGAAGACTCCAAAGGCAGAGTTCATATAATCAGCTTTGTAAACCTTAAGTAATTAATCTCAAAACATTCGACAGGGTCAGGGCAGCTTCCAAGCCCTTCCAAGCCACACGCACCTTAAGAACCGCTCTGTGCCAAGGTATTTTCCTTCCTCTTAGCAAATGCTCTGCTGAGTTCATAGAGACGGGTAACTTTGTGCAAGAGATTCAGAGCTGCACCTAGCCTATTTTACCTTGAAATAATCCCCAAAGGACCAGGACCCCAACATCTCGAAGAAAGTGTGATGGTAGACATCTTTCCCAACATCATCCAGGTCATTGTGCTTGCCCCCTGCTCGGATGCACTTCTGAGTGTTGGTGGCTCTGTTCAGTTTAGCGAGCGGGTGTGAGGGGTCAATAGTATTGAGGAAGATGGGTTTGAACTGAGAGGAAAGAAAACAGGGCAATCAAGAAAAGCACTAAGAGTCTCCTTTCAAACGTTGCAAGCAACACCAAGGCAGTAAGCATCATCCCTGTCATGATACCACTAGCCTGGACGTACCCGAGGCACCTCTCAGAAACAAGCCTGTCCTCTCCTGCATGCGAGGAGGCTGCAGCACTGCCTATAACTTAGCTCACACATGTCTTCCTGGAGCCCACCAAACCCCAGGACTTCCAAATGGACTAAAAGTAGCCAGATTTCCATTTGAGCAGAAAAAAAAAGGCAGTGAAAACTGTGTGCTGATCTCCAGCAGAGCCCTTTCAGCAGCCCCAACCAGTCTTTAAAGATGCCGTTAGTCACTTGTGCCAGGGCTAGCTGTGGTCCAAAGGGTCAAGGAAGGGAGACTGGCAGTGCTCCCATCACTGCACAGCCAGCCCAACAGACACAGGAACCTCTCCCAGTGCTCCTGCCAATTTTGTGAGAGCACAGAGGACTGTGTCCAGCAGACACACCAACCACCTCTTTGTGACCAGAAGGAAGACAGGAGAAAACAACAATAATTTTCCACACTAACAGCTCTGCAAATAGCTTCACGGGTTTCAACTGCTACAGGATATGCTCATAAGGACTACAGCGGGAATCCTACCTGGTTCATACCAGCATTGGCAAAGAGCAGCGTGGGGTCATCCAGGGGAATCGTAGAAGACGAGTGCACATAGGTATGCTTGTTTTTCTTGAAGAAGTCAATAAACCGTTGCCGGATCTGGCTAGCTGTTAGTGTATCTTCCATCTTGAAGCTGCAAGTCACAGCTGTCCAAAGCAAGTGAAAGGGAAAGTGGCAAGGCCTTGGTGCAGTCTGAAGAGACAACAAGAAACAAGGCTCTGACATGGTGTCAGCTGAAGCAATAACACCAGGATCATTGCCTCCATCTCCTGAAAGGATCTACCCACATTGACAACTACTCTCACTGACGCCTCAGTTTAACCATCAGTCTGCCCCAAATGGTGCTGACTCAAACCCAAACTTCCTCTCCCCAAACTCCCCAATTTCTAGAGCTCAAGTTTCCTGTTCTTTGAAAACATGTATTTTTAAAATACCAAGTCCACCTGGATCCTGAACTGTGTAAGAGGTTGTGTCTACCTTGCCAGGGACACAGGGAAGGGGCAGGATTGCTAATGCCTAAAATCATTCAGGGTGATTAAATCATAGGATGGCTGCATTTGCAAATGACCTCTGAACATCACCTCATCCACCCTCCCTGCATAAAGCAAGGTAAACTCCAGGGGTGCCTGGAAACGTGCCCTGCGACATGGGTGATGGTTTGGAGGTGAGCACCTCCGCTATATCCTAACGGGTACATAGCTGTCCTCTGCCGGTGAAGCGCAATGCGGTTCTCCAGAGGGCCAAGCTCCCAGCAGCCTGCCCTGGCTGAGAGGAACAATAATTACGCATAGGAATAAGGCCAATGGGTTGGTTTAGGAGGGCAGGAGGGAGCCCAGGAGGGCAAAGAAGGGAGCCCAGGAGGGCAGGACTCGGCGCAGCAGCGGCTCCCGGGGAGAGCAGGGCCTCTGCCCAGACACCACCCGGTCACAAGTGCCCAAGGAGAGGCGAGGGCACAGCGGGTGCCCGGCAGCCCTGAGGAGAGCCGCCGTAGGGCCTCGAGACAGGTCACTCCCCNCACCGCCGCCCGCCTCGGCCCCTTGCCCTGCCAGGCCCTCTCCCCCCGGCCCGGCGCGGGCAAAGGAGGCGGCTGGCCCGCTGAGGCTCCCGCCGAAGCCCGGCGACCCCGCGGCCCCCACCGTGGCNCCCCGCCCCGCCCCGCCGCAGCCGCCCAGACCGGCTCTCGATTGGCCGCCGGGGCCGTCGCTCTCGGTCATCCCCGCCCCTTCCTCTCGGCCGTCCTTGGGGGCGGGCTGCCCGCCGGCTGATGCAATGAGGGGGCACGGCGGCCACGTGACGCGGGCGGGCTGAAGCCGGGCAGGGAGCTGCCATTTTAGGAGTTACCAGGATGGCGGGGCTGGCGTTGGAGGCCTGACCTGGGTTAGGGGACACTGAGGGGGCTGGGACCGTCAGGGCCGTCCAGCCCCTCCCTGCTGTAGCACCGTGAGGCCTTGGGCCACCCGGCACAGCCGTGTGCCCAGCAGGTAGGCCTGAGGCCTCGGCAGCTGGTGTGGTGAGAGCAGGGGGCTGCAAAAGGCTTGAGGCTGAGAAGGGGATGTGGGGAAGAGGGAGAAGGCAAGGGACGGTGGGTGAAGCGGCTGCTGGGGTGGTGACCAAAGCCCCTGCAGGCTTTCGTGATGGTGGGCGTAATGACTACAAGGCCCTCGCATGGGTCTCAGGGGACAAGCTGAGAGAGTTGACAGGCTGAGAGAGTTGGGGGTGTTCAGCCTGGAGAAGAGAAGGCTCTGGGGAGACCTTAACAGCGGCCTTCCAGTCCCTGAAGGGGGCCTACAGGAAGGATGGGGAGGGGCTGTTTGCAAGGGCATGTAGCAATAGGACGAGGGGCAATGGTTTTAAACTAGAGCAGGGCAGGTTTAGTTTAGCCATTAGGAAGAAGTTCTTTACGCTGAGGGTGGTGAGACACTGGCCCAGGTTGCCCAGAGAGGTGGTGGAGGCCCCATCCCTGGAGACATTCAAGGCCAGGCTGGGTGAGGCTCTGAGCAACCTGGTCTAGGTGAAGATGTCCCTGCTCACTGCAGGGGGGTTGGACTAGATGGCCTTTAGAGGTCCCTTCCAACCCAACACATTCTATGATTGTATGACAAGGGTATGGCTAAGAGATGGGGGGCGTGTTTCACTACACAGCAGACGTGCTCCAGTCATGCAGTCGGGGAGTTGACAGGGTGGGGGTGATGTCTAAAGAACAAAATTAAAAGTTTATCAAGAAGTTTGGGTTTGGGCATGGTTGGGATATCACAAAAGGCACGTGGCCTTGACTAGGGTGTAAGACAAAACAATGTGTCTTACATGTTCTTTTGCAGTTGCTGACATAGGGGGGTTGGACTAGATGACCTTTAAAGGTCCCTTCAAACCCAACACATTCTATGATTCTATAAGATAGCAAAAAATATAACTTCCGGATCAAATAGGAGCCAAGAGTGTATCCCAAACTAACCTTGGATAATTATAATGCTAAAATACACCTCCCTTAATGAGCATGCTAATCAGGTAACCTCCCCAAATGTTTTAAATGTGAGCTTAGATGCATATGTATAGTTAGGAGTGGTGAATGAATCATTATTGGCCAATCATCAGTATTTTATTGTTACAAATGCTGGACAGTTGGAAACATGAGATGGGCATTGTCAAATGCCCAGCACCTGATTCCACAGAATCGGAATAAAAACAAATCTCTCTGCTCAATGTGTCCATTGGCTCTCGCACTCCAGGTGAAGAGCCCTCATTTAGGAACAAGGGGGGCATGCAGTCCCGAGCCAAGAGGGATGGCACTGTGCCGTGGTGACAAAAAATTCACTGTGATGACAGTCAAGCACTAAAATGGGGACCCAGGGGTACTGCAGGGTCCCTGGAGGTTTTTGGGGTCTGGTTCAAGCCCATGGCAACCTGATCTGAAGTCGGTGCTGACCCTGCTCCTAACAGGGCTTGGGCTAGAGCCCTCCCAGGTCTTCTCCAACCTGAATCATAGATGGTTTGGGTTGGAAGGGACCTTAAAGCCCACCCAGTGCCACCCCCTGCCCTGGGCAGGGACACCTCCCACCAGACCACGTTGCTCCAAGCCTCGTTCAGCCTGGCCTTGAACACCTCCAGGGATGGGGCAGCCACAGCTGCTCTGGGCAACCTGGGCTAGGGGCTCACCACCCTCACAGCAAAGAATTTCTTCCTGATACCTCAGCTAAATCTCCCCTCTTTCAGTTTAAAACCCATTCCCCATCGTCCCATGGCTCCCCTCCCTGACCCAGAGTCCCTCCCTGGGTTTCCTGGAGCCCCTTTAGGGACTGGAAGGGGCTGGAAGGTCTCCCCGGAGCCTTCTCTTCTCCAGGCTGAACCCCCCCAACTCTCTCAGCCTGTCCTCACAGCAGAGGGGCTCCAGTCCTTGCAGCATCTCTGCGGCCTCCTCTGGACCCGTTCAAGTGTCTCTACACTTGTGGAACTTGTAGATGAGTCTCATCTCTTCCCCAGGGCATCCCTTCTGGCCACTCTTGCAGTCCTGGCCCCACACTGTCGTTCCTGAGCCATAAGTGTGTCTGCACTGGTGTCCTCTTTGACCTTGGTTGCTATCGCCTAGTTGTTTCCAAAGGTCACTTGCTGCTTGCCTTCCCCAACTTGGCTGCTGCATTCCAGCCATTCCTGGTCCTGCAGCCCTTTTTGCTTGTGTCTGTTCTCTCCTTCCCAAGGAGCCTGGAAGGAAAAGAGGAAACTCCAGTCTTGTTGGTTCCTAATGGGAACCCTGCTCCGGATGCTGCTTGCAGATAGCAGCAGGAGCGGGCAAGTCCATGCAGCGCAATTGCTTGTGCAGGTGCTTACACCTTCCGTAATGCCACCTATAGCAGGTCAGAGCCTAACGCCATCCAAATCCACACCCAGCACCCTCACCTCTCGTAGGGGCCATGGTCTACCTGCCAAGATGGAAGGAAACATCACTGCTGCCTCCTCTCCATAGTCTGTGTCACCTGAAATATGGCTTCCAAACTTGGAGTCGCTTCACCATTTCCCAGCTGCTGGCCCAAGTGTTTCTTTGGCGATTGCCAGACCTGGAACCACTCGGGGAATAATCAGCTCTGTCGCCTCCACCAGCCTGAGAGATGCGTCCCTTTGGGCACATCCAGGTGTGACGAACCCATCTCCACTACTTCCCTCTTCTTATCTCCTCCCCCACCTTAAATTCAGGCTGCCCCAATTCTCCCCCTTCAGCTGAGGCTTTTCACATGGCAGCTCTTTGTTTCTTTTAGCACCTTACTCGCTTCTGCCTACTGAAAACTCATGTCCCCAGGCTGGTCTGGCTGCAGGAACTTTGGCTTTGCGGCCACCTCTTGGGCTGATAAGCATCCAGCACTGTCCTCTAGCAAGGAGAAGGGTGATGGCCATGAGCTTGCGGCCCCGGCAGCGGGGCGGGTGGACAGGTCTGCAGGGAGCTGGAGGTCTTCTCAGTTGGCTCCTGGGTGAAAGCGTTGGCATGAGTTAAGCTTGCAGTGTCAGACATGCCCTCCCTGCGCTTCCCAGGCTGGGCTTCAGGTCAGCATCCCTGTGTTCAACCATCCCAAACTCACCCCCCAAACTGGGAGATCTCTGGCCACGGGAAGATTTGGACCTGTTTTCCTTTTCCTGGTGGTGTTTCCAAGTGCCCTTCCAAGCTCGTGGTGGGGGTGACCCTTCTCTATCTGTTATAGGAACTCGGGGGCTGGGGCTTTAAAGAAGTCGAGTGGTGGGGAGCTGGGTAATGCAGAAGACACACGGTCCCATATGTGGGGGAGCCCTTGGTCCAACCTGGGACCTTGGCTCTGCCCAGGGCAGGCGAGGGGCCAGGGCTGGTGCTGGCACCGTCCCCGTCCCCGTGGGCGCCCAGAGCCGCCACACCCTGGGCCGTGCCCGGCTCCTCTTCAACGCCGAGCAGGCAGCAATCCTGCCGTGTGTCACCGCCCGGCGCAGAGATGGCTGCACTGGCTCAGAGCGTCCTGGTGACGGGGTCCAACCGGGGCATTGGGCTGGAGCTCGTGAGGCAGCTGGCTGCCAGCCCCCGTCCCCCCCAGCACATCTTTGCCACCTGCCGCAACCCCGAGGGTCCGAGAGGGAAGGTCAGTGTGGGCGCAGGGCATGGGGAGGGTCCTGAGCCAGGCAGGCCAAGGGAATTGGTGGCCCTGGCAGCTCTGCTGAATCGGCGGGGGTCTGGCAGTGGCTGACCCAGCCAGGTGGGATGAACGCTGGAGGGGCAGACGTGGTGCCCCTGTCCTCGGTGCTCACTCCTGGCCACGATGACTGGTCAACCCCTTCTCCCAGGGGATCACCTGGGAAGTGGGATCACCCAGGACAGGGAGGCAGCGCCTGAGCAGAGTGGCAATCCTTCTCCTGCCAGCCATGGGGGTGTCACCATACCCCATCTGCTGGGGACAGCCCTTCATGCCTTCCCCAGCAAAATCAAAGCCAGCCTGGCCTGGCTCTAGCTGGGGTGACCTGGGAGCAGGGGTGGGAGACCCGGCCATGCCGCTGGTGACTTCTAACCTCTTCCCTTGCTCCATCACTTTGTTTCCAGGCTCTGCGAGACTTAGCTGCCCAGCACCCCAACATCAAACTGGTCCAGCTAGGTATGGAGCAATCTCCCTCCTTGCACCTAACATTACTTCCAGCCCTCCGCTCGCTTCAGGGATGGGAGCGGGTGCAGCTTTGCCAGGCAGCCTGCCTTCACGCTTGCAGCCAGGCAGCTCCAGCCCTGCCAGGTGGGGAGGGATGGGAGGGACAGGCACACATCTGGGCAGGATGGGCACACATCTGGTCAGGCTTCCCCCTCCACATGGAGCTACCCTCTGGCTGGAAGCAGTCAAAACAGCTTTGGAGCCAGATAGAGGTGGGTCCAGACACTTTGGCTGAGCAAGTTTCATGGGTGTTATGGTTTGAGAAAACCTATAACAATTTATCGTCATTTAGACAATTACTCTATCACCCAATGTGCCCTCCCCACTCAGGAAGTGGAACTGGGGAAAACAAGGAAACAGAAGGTTTGAAATATAAATAGATTTAATAGGATAAGGCTAAATAATTAACATTAATACTAAGGAACCAATACTAATCCCAATACTAACATAAGATATACAAGAATTATACTCAGCAGGAAGCTGTGCACTCCCCACAGGGACAGCCAATATGGGACCCTGCGAGTGCTGCGGCTCCAGGAGGAAGGGAAGGGCTCAGGGCTCCAGCACCAGGGCAAGGAGTGCTCAGGATGGCAGACAGCAAGGGAGAGACAAAACTCCTCAGCAAACTTTCTGATTTCTATGGAATGTGCCGTTCATGGTATGAAATAATCCTGGTGGCAGCTTGGGGCAAGTGCCTGGGTCTTGCTCCTCCTCACTCATGCACCTGGTGAGCTCGAAAACAGCAAGACCTTGAATCCCACATCCCATAGCTGGCTATAAAGTAAATATTTTCCCAAATTCAGATGCTAGACTCTGAAGTGAAGCTTTCCCAAGCATTAGAAGAGAAGTTAGTCCTATGTCGCTCAACCCAGGACAACGGGTTGAGAGTTGGAATGACCTCTGTTCTCAAAGATGCTAAATAGAGTGCCTGAGTTTTGGGGCTGGGACGCGCAGGTTCACAAAGCGAAGCAGGGCAGGGCACAGCAAGCAAACTTACCGATGGTTCCTATGTGGGAGGGTTGGTTTGGGGTCTGCTTGGAGGTGGCCATGGTCGGCATTTCCTTTGCTGCTGGTGAAAAAGAGAGAAAAGAAATAGGCTAAAAGGATGCACATGCGAAATCTGGCCTCATGGTGGTGTTGGTGGCGGGGTCTCGGGTTGGTGCTCCGGTTTGGGACGTTCGCATCCTGGACTGGGGAGATGTCCTTTCCCTGCTCCCATGGAGGCAGGCCAGAGTGGGTGGCCATTGTCAGCAGCACTGGGGACCAGACCTGGACAGCACAGAGGTTTGGGGGAGAAAAGGGAGAGCAGCCAGGGCAGCCCCTGATGTTGCCAAAGTTGGGATATTCACAGGCAGGAAGCTTTTTCCTGTGTGCTGGGCAGGGATGGAGGCTCGCTGGAGAGGACAGCGTTGGAGTGAAGCATGGGGAGATAAGGACCACGAGGCTGAGGAACGTGGTTTCCTGCAGATGTGTCTTCGGGAGACAGGGGGCGGTGTCTGAAAGAGCAGGGCTGCTCACAGCCACTTTTTTTTTAAGAGCTGGTCAAAAAACCCCATCCAAACCCAAAAGAAGCATTTTAGGGAAGCGTTTGCACCCGAATTGCCACTGCTGTAATAAGTGAGGTGGGAAACAGCCAGAGCTTCTAAATACTTCTGAGTATTTCCTTAGAACCAATAATAAGAAAACTGAATCCTACCTATTTATTTGTTTAAAAACACCTGAAAAATTCAAGCCAATTTTAGCTTTTCTTAGCAAAGAAAGGATTCCTGAAGTCAGGCTTTTCTAAACAGAGGCATCAAATCTCTCTCTTATTATTAAATAGATTATCAAAGTATAACATGTTCTTTGTAATAAAAAATAGCATCTTTAAAATTACCTGTGAGCCCCAACCTCATGATAAGCGTGCTTACTTTGCTTACCAAAGCATGGCCAATACAAAAGGGACACCTCAAAGGGCTGACCACTGAATAAATAACCTTTACTACAACACATGCACCCCAAAAAACAGATTTATTTCTTCCAAGGAGATGAGAGTTTGCTCGTTCAGCAAATGTGGCTGATCCAGCACTAGGAACATAAAATCATAGAATCACAGAATGTGTTGGGTGGGAAGGGACCTCTAAAGGCCATCTAGTCCAACCCCCCTGCAGTGAGCAGAGACATCTTCAACTAGATCAGGTTGCTCAGAGCCTCACCCAGCCTGGCCTTGAATGTCTCCAGGGATGGGGCCTCCACCACCTCTCTGGGCAACCTGGGCCAGTGTCTCACCACCCTCAGCGTAAAGAACTTCTTCCTAATGGCTAAACTAAACCTGCCCTGCTCTAGTTTAAAACCATTGCCCCTCGTCCTATTGCTACATGCCCTTGCAAACAGCCCCTCCCCATCCTTCCTGTAGGCCCCCTTCAGGGACTGGAAGGCCGCTGTTAAGGTCTCCCCGGAGCCTTCTCTTCTCCAGGCTGAACACCCCCAACTCTCTCAGCCTGTCCTCACAGCAGAGGGGCTCCAGCCCTCGGGTCATCTTCGTGGCCCCCTCTGGACCCGCTCCAACAGGTCCATGTCCTTCTTGTGCTGAGGGCTCCAGAGCTGGACACAGTACTCCAGGTGGGGTCTTACCAGAGCAGAGTAGAGGGGCAGAATCACCTCTCTGGATCTGCTGGCCACGGTTCTTTTGATGCAGCCCAGGATGCGATTGGCTTTCTGGGCTGCAAGCGCACATGCTGGGCCCGTACACCCGGCCCCCTGGAACAATGACTCAGGATGTCCAAACAGAGCAATTAATCATTCACCAAAGAGACTGAAAGATCCCTCACACGTGATGGGGTGACGGAGCCTTGAACTCCATTCGATCGTTACCCAAAGAGAAGTCACTAAACAGCACGCTGTGATATGTCCTGCAGCTGGCTGTGCGTGTCCTCTTGAATCTCCGGGCTCCATCCCCCACGTACGGCAGACACACGGCAGATTATCTCATCAAATTCCCCCAAAATGTTTTTGTGAGACCTCTACGAAGTTCTGTGCTGCACAAGGCAAGGTGGTACAAGTCGTGAGCCACTCACATACTTGCTTACTGCCGTAAAGCCACCAGCCTAGTTAAAGATGCCAGGAAAATGGATTGTTCTGCTGCTCATCAGCGTACAAAATACTTCAAGAAGGGAATGTTTGGACTTGCAAACCTTTCCTAAGTCGATCTTGTCTTAAAAAAAAAAGAATAAATGTGTGTGGAAATGCACGCAGGGAGCAAAAGCACACTCCAACATGCCCATACGCCTGAATATTCATGGTTCTTAAGGGCTCGGAAGCATACTTGGGATATTAAAAGGCGATATATAAAGTCTAATGTTGGCCTAACTGGCCCGTTCCAGATCCTGAAGGTGTTGAAATGACCCCTTTTAAATCAACAACGGCGGCTTCCCCAGTAGGGCATGCACAACCTAACGAGCAAACCCAAAAGCTGACCGTAAACTTCAAAAAATACCACGCCTGCTGCTTTAGCCTGAAAATCCTGCAATGAAAGCGTGGCAGATTTTCAAAGAGATACCAATATTTAAAGTGAAGAAAAAGGCACTGGAAGTGCTTACCTGTGTTAGCACAATCTCAGGGAGGTCGGTTGTTTCTGGTTCCTTGAGCCTGCAAACAAATCCTGCAGGTAATATCCCAAATCGTTTATTCCTTGTACTTGCCTCGGCTCATCTGTCAGCTCCAAATCTTCCTCCGTAACAATGTGAAGCAAAAAAAAAAAAAAAATCTAAAGAAAAATAAAAGAAAAAAGGAAGGATTTCTGCATACAAACACCTGCAAGGCTATGGCAAGCTGCACTGTGGAACAATTTAAGCACGAATTGTTAAAAAAGGTGAAGATAGCTCTAAATGATCAGTCAGAACAGGTATCAACCAAGATCTTCAAGAATAAAATGAAGGTGTGTCCCCCTAAATTCCCGGCCCCTATGGCTGCAGTGCGATACAGAAGGACTTGAAGAGTGTAGTTAGGTTGTTTCCCCAAAGATGCTGTCTCTTTAAAATGTGCCCATCCGACTGCGTTGGCTCCCGGTAGAAATAAAACTGTGAGCCTCAGCGGGCAAGAACCGAGCAACCCTTGTGCAATCATGAATTCTTGAATGCAGAAAGGAAACAGCTAAGCACTTCTGAGCAGCAGCCTCCAAAGGACCAAAAAGGAGCTGAATCGAAGTTTAATTCAAGAAGTGAAACCAAGAGGTGAGGACAAACTGCTGCTCATTTCAATGTTCTTAACACCTTCACCTGCTAAACCTGGTCATTTCTTTCTGGGTAACGCTGTTTTAAAGAGAACCATTCCAGCCACAGCCCGCTTTCCAGTGGACACTGCGTGACCCGCTGGAGCTCTCCTCTACTTTGCTTTTTGCCCCGGCAGACACAGTGGACCTGCCCAGCATCCAAGGGGCCGTGCGGGCTGTGGGGTCTCATGTGAAGGACCAGGGCTTGAACCTGCTCATCAACAACGCGGGCGTCAGCTCACACGCCACGCTGCACTCCCTGGATTCACAGGAGATGCTATCCGTGTTTGCCACCAATGTGGTTGGGCCACTGCAGGTTGCCAAGGTATGTGTGGGCCTTTTGGGTTCCTCCTGCCTGGGGAGATGTTCCCTGTGGAAGAGGTGCCACCTCAGCTGGGTGGGTCCTGGCTCTCTTGAATGACACAGACTGATGGGGGAAGACCAGGACCGTGGGTCTCCTCTGCCCACCCAGAGGAGCAGGGAGGCAGCTCAGCTCAGCCCCAGCATCTCCCCTGCTTCGCTCCTCCCCAGCTGGAGCTCCTCCTCACCCTGGGGAAGAGAAAGGCTGGAGCCTGGCCCATCCTTGGGTCGTCCTCCCCATCCCCTGCCCTTCTGCTGGGGTGTCTGTCCAGCTGCTCATCTGCGGTCTGCCACAGAGACCTCCAGGGCGATCCTCACGCTCAGGGTTTGTCCTGTATTAACTGAGCATCGGTGTCTTTGTGTCAGGAATTTCTGCCGCTGCTGGAGAAGGCAGCGAAGGGCGCAGGGAAGGAGGGGCTGAGCTGCAGCAGGGCCGCGGTCATCAACGTCTCCACCAAACTGGGCTCCATCGGGCTGTGCCTCGGGGTGCCTGAGGCCCCCATGTACCCGTACCGTGCCAGCAAGGTGAGGTGCCAGGGGAGGTGCCGGGGACGCTCTGCTGTGCAATGTGCCCGTGAAAGGGAGCCCATGGGGGCACCCACCTGCCCCCGGCCACCCATCCCCTGCCTGCTCCTCCCAAGCGTAAGCGCCGAGACCGACACAGCAGCACCGGGACTGAGCCCTTCAGGCGGGTGGTGCCAATGCTTTACCCCAGGGCAAAGTCCCTTTTCCCACCTCCACAGCCATTTTCTGGCTGGGAAATGTCCTCCCTCCTGCCCACCCGTGCCCCGTGTGGTGCTGGCACGGCGGTGCCTCTTCCAGGCTGCCCAGAACATGGTGACGAGGTGCATGGCTGCGGAGCTCCAAGAGAAGGGGATCTTGTGCACGGCCATCCATCCAGGCTGGGTGAAGACTGACATGGGGACAGAGAAGGTACTGGGCTGTGTAGGGAAGGGTTGGCAGGACCCCTGCTGTACCCCCAACTCTAGGGAAGGGCATTGGTGTTTGGGGCAGGGGATGTTGTGTGATGCTGTGGGCTGCCAGGACCATCTCCTGGAGTGGAGCAGGCAGCGAGCTTCAACATGCCAAGAGCACGGGGTAGCCAGCCCTGTCCCCCTTGCCCAGCATGGAGAGCAGTGGGGTGGCAGTAGGGAAAAAAGCCCCGTGAGCACCATGGGTGCTGCTCCCCGGGCCTTGCACCCTCCAGTCTGCTCAAGCCTGGCCTTTCTGTGCCAGTGGCAGCCCCTGGTAGTGATGCTGCACCGTGTCCTCTTCTGCAGGCACCCCTGATGGTGGAGCACAGCGTGCAGGGCATCCTGAATGTGCTGGCCAGCCTCTCACAGGATACCTCTGGCGCCTTCCTCGACTGGGAAGGAAACAGCCTGCCCTGGTGATGGACAGACGGATGGACAGATGATGGTGCTTCTTACCCACATCTCAGCCTCCCGCTCGCTGGTGCATCCCTCCGCGTGGTCACCCTGCTCACCCTCCACCCGCCCTGGGGTGCCAGGGAGACGGGAAGGGCATGGGGAGCACCTTCCCCACCCCATACATGGTCCTGCAGCCCCCCTGTACCCCCTGCCTCTGTAAATGCCGGGAGCTGATGCCTCTCTGCTCCATCTCCACACCTGCAGCCTCAAACCCCCCGGCCGAACCTGGCACCTGCTGCCCACATGCTGCCTGAGTGCCGTGCGTCCATCTGTCCCACTGCCACCCAGCGTCCCCCGGCTGAGGGGAGAGGGTGGCCGGTCCCTGAGACCCCCAGCCCCTCGGGCACCCCAGGCGGAGCACAGCCCTGGGGGTGCCCCACTGCTGGGTAGGGTGAAAGGCAGCCCTGCGGGTGGCCGGGATGGTCGCCAGCCCTGTGGATGCTCAGGAGATCTCTCTCCTGCCAGGAGAGGGGCTGTGCCTCGTCTGCGGTGCCTCCTGGAGGGGACGTCCCCAGAGGGCCATCACGCTGCCACGGCACCCACGGGCTGTCCCTTGCGGGGATCCCAGCGACAGCCGTGGGTCGGGCAGGCGGCTGCGGGCACCGCCACAGCCTGGGATAAGGAGCGGGGCCGTGCAGCAGAGACGGTGGCTCTCGAGCAGGGCTTTATTGAGGCCGGGGGCTGGCGGGAGCGGCGGCAGCAGGCCCTCCTGCCAGGAGGCCGGGCCAGCGTCTCACCATGGCACGACCTTCCCTTCCCAGTCCAGGAAGGTGCCGGTGTCCTTCTCGGAGAGGGAGGAGAGCACCTTCAGCATCCCTCGAACGCTGGCCTCCACTGTCAGGGGGGGCTGTGGGGAGAGGGGGAGAGGCAGCCCGTGCCCGAGGAGCAGCCGGGCCAGGGCCAGGAGCCGCCGGAGGGCGAGGAGAAAGGCGGCAGCCCCGGGTAGAGGGGCCGAGCAGGGAGCCGAGGGCATGGGGGCAGCCAGGGCTGGGGCAGGGGCAGCCGCCCGGGCAGGGATGGGGCAGGCGGGGAGGTCGTGGTCGGGGGCTGCGGGCAGCGGCTCCCTCCCGGGGGAAATTGGCAGAGGGGTTGTGAGGGACCCGCCATGGGGAAACTCCTACCGTGCGTCCAGCTGAGCTCCCCATGTCAGTTTGCACCCAGCCAGGGTGGAGAGCAACGCAGAGGATGCCATGCTCCCGGTACCCCAGGGACTGGCACTTGGTCAGCATGTTGAGAGCAGCCTGCGAGGAGAGAGGGCAGGATGGCGGTGGGAGGGGAAGGGGGGCTGCGAGGGCACGTGGCCAGAGCCCACCAGGGGCCAGACACAGGAAAGTGCCATGAGAGGGACCCAGTGACTGCCTGGAGCTCAGTTACAGCACAGAGAAGTGCAAGGACTGAGTGGGGAGACACTGGAGGGCTTGAGCAGTTGCTTGCTGAAAAAAGAAGGTTGGACCCATATTCCGCACATCACATACCTTGCTGCAGCGGTATGAGAGATTATTTGCCAGATCCCATAAATAGGCTTCCTTAATGGAGCCCCCAATGCTGGAGATGTTGACAATGGCTGCCTTGCT
>VWZL01002265.1:212342-259902 GCA_013396915.1 Stercorarius parasiticus | reverse complement strand
AGGCCAGGTTGGACAGGGCTTGGAGCAACCTGGTCTGGTGGGAGGTGTCCCTGCCCAGGGCAGGGGGTGGCATTGGATGGGCTTTAAGGTCCCTTCCAACCCAAACCATTCTGTGATTCTGTGATGATTCTATGTGCCCCTGTGCACCCCAGCACCCCCATGCACCCTCAGGCACCCCTACATATCCCACATAGCCCCATGCCTCAACCTCAGGCATTCCCAGGTACCCCCATTTACCGTATCTACCCCATGCACCCCATACATTCCTCTGCACATCGTGCACCCACCCGTGCACCCCCCTGTATGTTTGGAAACACCCTGGACCGGTGCCTGGGGAGCTGGGAGTCTCCATCCCAGGATGGACTGGACACCTCCTGAGGGACACAGGTGGCTGGTGCTGCTTGGGGACAGGAGCAGGTGGCCTCCTGCAGTCCTCTCCAGACGGCTTTTCCAAGGACGGTGCTCAGTGTCCCTCAGGTGAGCCCCAGCCACCGCTCGCCCCAGACCCCTGCCACCCCTCAGGTTTGGGAGTGAAGAACTAAGGTGTTTCTTCAAAAAAAAAAAAAAAGTTATTTTCATTAAAAGCCTGAAGTGTGCTCGAGCGCCGTCTTTGCACAGCAAGAGGGTGACCCTGTGCACGTCAGCTGGCTGGAGCAGCAGCATGTGTCCCCCCACCAGCCCTCCCTGCGTGAAGGAGCTGCTTTAGGGCTCTGTAAAAATTCAGGATATTTCAATGTCCCGGTGCGAGTAGCTGCTCTGGGCCTGGGGGAGCTCCGTGGGTGTTTCCTCACAGCCTGTGCTTTCCCGAGGAGACACAGAGAGGCAAAATAACTTGCAGATAAATTCCCTTACAGTTCGGAGCAGTTTTGTGTGTTTTATTATACGTGTGGGGAAGATGTTTTTTTCCCTGAAGTAATTAAAAATAGCCTCTTTCACACATGAGAAGGGGAGGAGAGGGAACTTTTCCAAAGAGCCTCTTTCCCTCTGCATCCCCTCCTATGTCACAAGGACTTCTACCCTACTACAAATGGACCGGCTGAGATTTTTTTTTTTTAAGGTCCCTGGGGCAGCCATCCAATAACAAAAGCAAAGTTAAACAACTCCAAACAAAAGCAGCAGAAGAAAGGGGGCGTGGTAGTGGAAATAATGCCTGGCTAAGTAGGAAACTTTAATGATGATACATGGAAAAAGTTAAACAATTAGAACCTGAACCAGTTTGGCCCCGCTCCCACCTCTGTTAGTTAATAAACGGTGCCCTTCCTCATCTGTGATCTCAGGCGGCGTGTTTTCCCCAGCAGCCAGGAGCAGGGGGAGGCTCCCGGGGTTGGGCAGGTCGGAAGGCGGTGGCTGCTGTGTGGGCCGGGGCTGCCACGGGGACAGGGGGGGTCTCTGGGGGGCCCCAGGGCTGCCCATGCACCCTGTGTGTCCCCCCCCTTCAGTCTCCCACCCGGGGATGGACCCCCAGAGCTCGGCCATAGGGCTGGAGCCCCATAGCAGCGGTGCCCAGGGAGAGGGGCTGGTGGCTATAGCACATAAACACACCCAACGTACGTATGCGTTCAAGGGTGAGTAGAAAAATCACTAATTGGAGAGCCATAAGCATGTTAATTATTTGCATATGTGCACTAATTAGGCATGGAATTACACAGACCCAAACCGTATGTAATTCATGCCACATGCAGATCCTCAGAGGCTTTGTCTTTTTAACTATTTTAGGCACATACAAGCAACGATTTCCATATAGGAACGCTTTCCGAATAAAGCCGTTTAGATTAAATATCTTTTGGAGGCACTTAACTCGCATTACTTCTGACTTTCCCACATACCAGTGCATCAAATACCAATCCACCATTAAAACCAGCCCTATCGGGATCTACCTACAGAAGCAGACATCCCTCTCCGGTGCAGCTGCTGCACCCAGCGGGCCTGCCCTCTCCCTCCCGGTCCCTGTGCTCCTGCCCTCCCCCTCCCCACCCCATGCTCCTGCCCCCGGTGGGTTCCTGTGGTTGGAGGGACAGCAGTGACAGGGTGGCACAGGGCTTTTGGGACCGGTTTTACACCCCCCTGTGCTGGTGCGGCAGCTCCAGGCTCCCAGTGCTGGCTCATGGGGAAGGAGACAGAGTGGAGACGCAGCCGGTGCCACACGAGGGGATCTTCTGGAGCATTGTTTGCTTACGGCTGTACTGTGGTTTACATCAGCCTTGGGGAGAAGGGTGTTTTCCAGCTCAGATCCCTCCCGTGGTGACAGCACAGGTGACATCTCCAGCCCCGCAGAGCTGTGGCTTGGGGTCCAGTGAGAGCCCGGGCCACCCGGCAGGAGAAGGTGCCCTTGAGAGACACAACGGCCCGGCCCGTCTCTGCGCCTGCCGCGAGCCAGGTCCCAGCAAGGTCTCAGGAGTTAAAAAACCCAACCAACACCCCGCCAAAACACAGACCAAAACCTCAAACAAGGCTCTCAATGCACAACGCCGTGAGATACGCAGCTCTCTGTCTCCGAGACGCTTTTTAAAGTTTATCCAGTGTCCCCCCATCTGGGTACCGAGGGACCCCCGCACGCGTGGGCACTGCCATGGGACAGACCCAGCCGGGGACCAGGCAAAGGCCAGACATAAGACATGAGACATAAAACCGACAATACAATTTTATTTCGTATTTCATACAAACAGCACCCTCCCCACGTTTTGCAGCGTTAAACAGCATTACCCACTGAGAGAGGGGGCTCCCGCAGCCCCCGCGACGGGAATGGGGTGGCCTGAATCCGGGAATCCCCATGTCCTGGGATGGGGTTGTGCGAGGCAGGTCCAGCTTTAGGCTCCTCAGGGGGAATCAAACGAGTTGATTACTCCTAAGGAAGGCTATCATGAGACAACCGCGTGGAAAAATTGGTTTGTGGGAACTTGTTTTCAAATTAAAAGAAAAGCCCAGTGCTCCCAGTGCTGTACTGGTGCAGCAGCCGGGCGAGACCAACAAGGATGCCCTGTGAGCAGCCCGCTCAGGTGTTCAAAATGAGGGTAATTAAACAATTTAGGAATTTCTGAGGTGTTCCCTGTGCCAGGGCGGCACGATGCCTGGCACCCCAGCAGGATGCAAACGCCACGCAGATGGAGTCGATCAGGGACAAGAGCTGTGGAATGAAACACAGCCTCGTCTGGCAGCAGCCGTCTGCCATGGGAAATGGGAAAAGCCCCCCTGTGCCATTCATGTCATGAATTTTCCATTGCTCAGCCGAGCTGGATTCAGTTCTGGGTTTGGGTGAAGCCTGAGCTTTCAAGCTACAGGCACCAGAGCTCAGCCCAGCAACGCAGGAGGTTAATGGAGGAATTCAAACCAAATGTTTCTGACAATGGCACCAACCAGCTCCAAGCAGGGGCCTGCAAACAAGGGCAGCAACTGCTTCCCACCTGATCATTGTTAGTCTCCTCATCAGTTACAGTTGTCCCAAGTATTCCCCTTCAGATGGTCCAAACTACCATGCAAGAAAAACAAAGCCGAGTGCTGTGATAAAAATTGCCACGCTTCTTGTACTTTAACAATTAAAAATCCCGATGGCAGAAGGAGGGGAGGTGGATGTTCCGCTGCTAGCAGGATCCGGCAGAGCCAGCATCCCTCCGGCTGCGAGGTGGTACCCAGCGGGATACAGGCTCGGGATGCAGGAGCGGGATGCAGCCCTGCGGGACAGGGCAGGAGCTGCCTAAATCCCTATGAGGCACCACAAGAAAAGGTCTAGACGTGCCCCTGTAACATCCCAAAATCCTTACTCTCTCTGGGGTGCAGCACCTGTAGGAAGAAATTGCACGCCCAGCCCCACCCGGGATAATGCTCCCGACCCTCCTCCAGTCCCGGATTTCTCAGACCCCTGTTATGGAGAGCTAGAAGGGGAAGAAGTGCTTTGGCCATCACTCCAACTCTTATTTTCCTTTTCCATGGAAGAGAAGCGAGCACAGACATTTCTTTTTCTCCCCTCCATCCTCCCTCTCTGAATTGAGGAGGAAGAAGCAGAAATAACCTTGTGGTACCAAACACACGGCTCCTACCTCCACCCACAGCAGCACCCAGCAGCTGGGTGTCTCAACCCCCTCTCTCCTCCAACCACTAACGTGAAAAAAACATTTCCCCAACGAAGCAACATCCTAAGATCCGCAAAATCTTTTTCCCGGCAAATAAAGCGGGCAATGGAGCTGGCCGAAAACGCAGCCTTGGGATGGGGGTACAAATCCGCACCCGCTGCCCCTGGATGGGGGCTCGCAGCTGGGTCACCCCCCACTCCAGTTACTTCTTTAAGGGCCTGGAAGGATTGCGTCGCCGCCTCCTGCTGCGGGGCAGACCCCATGGCAGCAGTCTGGGGATCTAGAAATAAAGGACTGCAAAAATATAGCAAAAGCTGGGGAAGAAGAGTCAGAACGGCCAAAGCAGGGACAGCCGTAGGGCAGGAGCTGGGAGGTGGGAATAGCTGAGGTGGGCTCCGTGCTATTTCAGTGTCCTTTGAAGGTGCTGCTCGGGTGATTAGATGACAGAGAACAACTGGATTAGGAGTGAGGGAAGGAAGAAAAAAAGCCTCGTCGCAAGCTCAGTGTGGAGATCTCTCGGGGAACTCGGATCGGTCCGTGTCAGCCTCAAACTGCAGTGCCCTGACCCAGGGAAATTCACAGCAAATACTGTTTTAAGAGACCGCCCTTTCCCCGGCACATCTGCTGGGATGGGGCTGAGCCGGGGACCCCCAACCACCGGTACCGTGCCCCAGACTCCTCGGGGGGGTCAGTTTTTAATCACCGGGGCAGCTGGAGGGCAGGAGATTAAGGTCAGGATATAGGAGTCAGCTTCTTTTGTTAAAGTGCCTTATTTTCTTTGAGCTTTTAAAATGTCTTCCTTGCTTTTTCAGAAGAAGAGAGGGGCAAAAAAAAAAGGAATACTGGTTTTATATGAAACAAAGTAGAGAATTAATCAATATTTACACAGATCTTGGATAAGGTTAAGGCACAGACTAATAACCCAACACAGCAACCCAAAAAGCGGAGTGTCAAAAAGAAGGGAAAAACCTGTTCATATGCTTTCAACACCATCCCCCCGGAGATCCCAAGTGTAAACGGTTTTATCTAGGAAAAAGGCATTTTAACTTGGGCTTTGGTAATCGGGGTTGATTGCAGCCACATTGCGCAGCCGGCGAGGAGGATGTGGGTGGGCGCGCGGCCGCCAACCTCTCCAGAGCGCAGCCTGGGGTTTAGACAAGTTCAACCTTGGCGTTGGGATAAACAGCCACCACGTCATATCCCTCGGGGGGCTTAACCCTCTCCTTGGCGTGCGTCTCGCAGTACAGCTGCTCTTCGATGAAGAAATAGCCTCTCTGCTTCAGGTTGAGCCCACAGTCATCGCACATGAAGCACTCGGGGTGGTAGAGCTTGTCCCGAGCTTTGACGATGGTGCCCCTGGTGAGAGACGGGGAGAGCTCGGTTGAGATGGAGAAACAAGGAGCATAAACAGCTTTTACGGCTGCCTCGAGTTAAACGGATTCAGTGAAGGGAAGCGGCGTGTCAAGGCACGCAAAGATGTTATCCTGGGTTCCCATCCCAAAGTCTCAGCCCACCCAGAGCTGCCGCCCTGCTCCAGGCGTGGCTCCACCACAGAATCATAGAATGGTTTGGGTTGGAAGGGACCTTAAAGCCCATCCAGTCCCACCCCCTGCCCTGGGCAGGGAGACCTCCCACCAGACCAGGTTAGTCAAACCCATGTCCAGCCTGGCCGTATTTCCATAGGAAGGGATGCTCCATTCCCCTTTGTCTGCACTTGCCCAGTGGCACCGCTCCATGGCTCGATGCCAAGCGGAGCCTCTGATGTGTACGCTCAGCCCGGACCCGAACATGGGGAGCCAGCACCCGCCATGTGCCACACGCAGCCACCGTGGGTGCTGGGGCGCCCACCTCGGCTCACAGCACCAGCAAGGACCCGGGGACAGGCGCCTGCCGAGCAGGCTCTCAGCCAGCAAATCCGTCTTCGGCAGAATGGGAATTACCACAGAGCATAAATCACAACACAAGGGAGCAGAAAAAGGCTCTGAAATCAGACCCAAACCCCATCCTTCGCAGAGGAAATCTTCAACAAGCAAGCAAGAATAACCCACAGACCTCTTCTACATGACCCTCGAAGCGTTTCTCCCTCCGTAAGGCAGCGAAAGAGTGCCAGCACCCCCGGCGCTATTCGTAGTCCCCGGGCAGTTACTATGATAAGCAGGGCAGAAACCATCCCATGAATCATCCCTGTTTTGCTGCAAGATTCCCTTAAAAGGGGTAATCCAAACTGTATTCCTCAATTCCAGGTTTATATATATGGTTAGCAAAAAACCAGAAAGGGATTCAAGGTATTCCGCTATGAATTTAAGGTGTTCTGCTATAAATTCAAGGTGTTCTGCTACAAATTCTAACCCGTGTATCTGGCAGGACCCGACCCAGCCATGTTCCTGCGTTACCGTCCCCGCCAAACTGGAGGCTCTGGGGCGACGCGACACTTACACAATGCCGTTCCCACAGCGGGTGCACTCGGGGAGCATCTGCAGCCCGGACATGGCACCGCCAAGCTTTGACACCGGGGACTTGATGTTTCGGGGGTTGCTCAGTTTGTCGAGTTTTTCACCTGCCAAGAATTTGAAACAGACACAGACTGAAAACTCGTCCTCTTGGGGCTTTTTTTTCTTTTTCTTTTTTTTCCCCCTTTATTTTTTCCCCCCTTAAGGAGTCAGATGAGTCTCTGCGTGTCACCACAGAACCTGCAATTTGCTTGTAAGGAAGTAAAAAGCAAGCAGTGAGACCAATTATCTCAAAAGTCACCCAGCATTCAGGTTTGCAGATGATGGCAGGACACAGCGCTGACCCTCTCCTCACCCGAACGAAGCATGGATGGTGGCAGAAACCCTTGGCTGCATCAGCAGAGCATCTATCCATGTACTGTGATAGCACCAGCTCAGTAAACACACCTTATCAAAAGGCAAAGCAGCCTTATTCTACAGATGAGAGATTAATTTGGCTGCAATACTATTTAGTGAGTTGAGAAATATAAATAGCAAAAATCTCTGAAAAGCTCCAGAAAGAAGAGTTTCTATCACACCAACACTTCAGCTGCACTTTGTAGATCCACCATCAGTGAAGCAGACAAAGACGAAAGCCTTCTGGAGAATTAGGCAAATTAAAGCAAACAATAACAGAATTACATGCATTTTTCTTCTTAGAACAATCACTTCATCTAAAATAATTTAAAACAAAACATTGTGATGGAAGATAAGGTGTTCTGGGGCACAAAGCCTCCTTTCATAAAGGTCCAATGACAGGAAAGGAAACACTGCAAATTTTGTGCATATGAACGTCATGGCAAAGTTTTCCATGTTGCAGCTCCCGTCCCTACAGACCATCTATCATCTGCCCTGGCGCTTCAGACAAGACAAACATGCTTATTGCCAACCACTGGGATACTTAAAGGCTTTCAGTATTGACTGCATGGGTTTTCATGGCTCACAACTGACTGGTCTTTTGGGAATCTGTTGATCTGTGGTTCCTCTGTGATGGCCTACAGTTATAGAAAGAAAAAGCTCATGAAGAAGAACAATGTGTTTTATTCCACTAGCTGACACAGTTTGGAAAAGCAGCAGAGGAGCTCTCGGATTCTTCATTCTTCAGCGCTGGGGCTTCCTGCACTCCTTGAGCTCCCAGAGCACTTCAGCCCATGGTCAATCTTAAATGTGCACCTAAAGCCTGCAATGCCCAGGAGGTCTCAGCAGGGGCCCAGACACTTTCTGACCCAGGTGTCTGTATGCACTGCGCTGGTTTTGGAAACTTCCACTTGGATCTTGCTCTGAAGTGTCCACCACGGCTCCAGGAACATCTCTGTGTGAACTGTTAGGACCCAGAGACTAGGAGGCTGAGGGGAGACCTTGTCAATCTCTACAACTCCATGAAAGGAGGGTGTAGCCAGTGGAAGTCGGTCTCTTTTCCCAAGGAACAGGCGATGGGACAAGAGGAAAAGGCCTCAAGTTGTGCCAGGGGAGGTTTAGGATGGATATTAGGAAAAATTCCTTCCCTGAAAGGGTTGTCAAGCATTGGAACAGGCTGCCCAGGGCAGTGGTTGAGGCACCATCCCTGGAGGTATTTAAAAGCTGGGCAGAGGTGGTGCTTAGAGATATGGTTTAGTGGGGGTTTTGGCAGTGTTAGGTTGATGGTTGGACTCGATGATCTGAAAGGTCCCTTCCAACCTGGGCAATTCTATGATTCGATGACCTGGAACTGGTGCATCATCGCTGGTGGTCACTCACGGATCCTGTGCAGGTTCACACGGTACGTTCTGAAGGACACTGCTTGGCAGAGCTTCCCTCCACAGAGAGACCCCGCTCCCCCGTCCGGCTCGGCTCAGGACCGACGCTGTGCTGGTCTCGGCTGGGGAGGAGGGAGCATCCAACCCCAGCCCTTGGCATTACCCTGGGGATGCGCAGGTGTCCTCGCACAGCAGAACCCATCTCAGCCATCATCTCACCTCATCTCTGACCCAGAGACCCATGCTTGCCAAGCGAGTAAACCCAAAAGGACTAATTTCCCACCAAAGCCCACTTTCCCAAGATACAATATGATGTTTGGAGATGCCGAAAGCCTTGATATGTGTGTGACTGCCTGCCCAGGATGGACTGGGGCTGCTCCAACCCGGGGTGCTCTGGTGGGCTCCAGCCCAGCTTGCCTGCCGAGTCCTTCCGCTGCCTTGCTGGGAACGAACTGAAACAACTGCTGGAGCTGTTGACTTAGCCCAGCGTGAGATACGGCATGCTTAGACTAGACACGATCATCTGCCAACATTTAACAGTTAAGCTGTCACTGTCTGTCAGACGGAGCGCTTGGATAAGCTGCTTAAAAGAGAGGGCGGGGGGCGGGAAAGAGATTTTACAGCAAAACCAGCCCTGCAGAGGGCTGCTTCCCATCTTCCCAAATGATGGATCATTTCCTTCTATTTACCAGCCCACAGCCTCATCGTAATTTATGGTCCTCAGCGAGGCAGCGAGATGCTGTAACTCCACAATCCCAACCAACGCCACCCCCGTTTGTGTCTGCAGGGCTCATCCGTCCCACGCTGAGGGCATCTATGGAGATGACTGCTGTGATTCCTCCAACCTCCGCCGGATCCTCAGCACGAAGCTCCTTACAGGCATGGTACGAGGCTGGCGATGCTGAAGAAAATACAGCTTCCAGTAGAAACACCTTCCATATAAGACACCTGGCTCCTTGGGAGAGGAGGTCTTGACTTTGAAAGGACAACGCACAGCAGGCTCGGGCCAAAATGTATAATTTTAGACTTAGGGAAAAAGGAGCAAGGGTGGAAGCTGTAAAACAACCTAGCAGGAACACTCCCGGGGATTTAAACGGTGCTGAGAAATCACAGAGCTTTATGCCAGGAGAGATGCTTTTCACTTAATTTCTCATCCTTTATGAAATAAACAGCATCATAATGACTGAGGCATGAGCAAGACCATGCACGCAGCCGGTTACACATCCCCTTTGCCCGCTGCACAGCGCAGCCGAGAGGGAACGGGCCGGTGGAAGAGCCCTGGGAGGTGGTGGCGAGGTGACCTCTCCAGCTGGCCACCATGCTGGCTGGTAGCCATCAGCATCATCTCAGCCCCAGGCTCTAAACACACAGTGCTGCATCGGCGACGGGCTGGCGCTGAGACACTGCCGGGGTGAGCAGACATCCAGGACTGGCTGGGAGAGCCCCAGGGTCTGGGGACCATCCTGGCACCTCTTTGTCCTCCCCTTTCCCCATCCTTTCCTTTCTCCCGAAGGGCAGTGCTGGGTTTCTCCCACCCCGGGGCCGTGGGATGCAAGGGGAGGCAGCAGCAAACCAGCAAAGCTTCAGTTTTCTTCCCTTTCCCTGGCACAGAGAAGGCAGGAAGGCAGCAGTGTTATTAATTGGGATTAACACAGTCACTTCCTATTTGCTTCTTCCTAACGAGGAGACCTGGGGGTGCAGGAGGCACCTCACTGGGAAGCCGCTCATTCTTGCTCTCGCTGAAGGACCTGAAGGTACAGCTGGAACTTGTAATTAACATCACTTTTCCTGCCAGCCTCAAAGGGACTGCAATATTTACGTCCAGTAAATACTTCCAAGGCTGATCCCATCTCATGCTTTGTGGACGTGCCTAAGTACCACTGAGTAAAACTGGTAGAAACTCTCGATGCTCAGAAGTTACCCATGATCGTGGTTCTTCTTGTGAAGCAAGAAGCAATATCTTTCTAGTCAAAGAATATCCTTTGCCATCATTTTATATACACAGAGGTTGAAGTGCAACAGCCTGACTCACTGCCTCTTGCAGCTTCGTAATGAGATTTGCAGTAGCTGGTATTTTCCCATAAAATCTAAGTTCCTGGATTCACATGATTGGAGTACGAGGCTCTTGGAAGGAAGCAGAAAGAAGAGTCTTGCCCTAATGATTGTAAAGCGAAGCCTGAAAGTTTGAACATAAAAGCCCCAATGGACTTAAAGTTGAAAGGCAAATAAAAAGAAGCTGAAATGTATGGTTGGGGGATCTTATTATTTAATGCTCGGAGTTGGCTCCTGCCTGTATTAACGACAGAGGCAGGAAGCTGTGACAGACCTGAGAAGTGAGCCAAGAGCTCCTGATCTCTATCCCTGCGCATCTGAGGACCATCCCACGTCCTTATGCAAATGCCATTTACTTAAACAGGCCTCCGGTTCTCCACCGGTGATCTTACACAACCGCTTTAGGCCATTGCATTTCACAAACCGTCTCAGGAAAACAGCTGCCGTGCAGAAGCTCTTTGCAAATCCAATTTTCACACGATGCTCAAGTGGCCACAAAATTTGGTAAGCCTCCAGATGCTGGCCTGAGCCTCTGCCCTGAGCATCTGAAACCCTGATTTGAAACCTGCTGCCTGGGTGTTCCCCCTTGCAGGGCGCCTGGCCCTTCCCATGGGGCTGAGCTGCCTCAGCACCCAAGCAACGTGGGGTAAAACAATCGAGAGCGGGGGAGTTCGCAAACCCACCCCGTCAGCTCTCGCAGACGGGTCCTTTAGAGGCTTTTCAAGCTTCTGGACCTCAGCAAGGCAAAGAGAAGGAGGTTAAGTCTGCAACTCAGTGGGTGTGGGGCCACGGAATGGGGTGCAGAGGAACCGAATGATGGTTGCAGCCCCACAGCAGTGCGGTGCCGCAGCCCCGGGGAATCGTGGGGGCACCCTGTGGGTGCCAACCTCCTTACCATTCTCACCAGCCTCCAACATGCCCTGCAAGTATCGGAAGGATCCGGACTGCTTAGGCTCCGAAACAGGCTTTTCATAATCCTGAAGCATCTTGTAGACATCTGACTCCACATCAATCCCGTTTCTGTTCCGTGGGAGAGACTTCAAGGGGTCGAGGCTGTTTTAGGGAAAAGCAAGGCTCAGGTCAAATGGAAACAGCGATTGTCAGCTCATCGGGGAGGTACTGAAACTTCCACATTCCCACAGAGTTAATTAAACACCTCTCTGTTCCCATGGGTTTCTCTGCCTGGAGGTACATCTGTCCCAGGAACAGCCATTGATCCAGGGAAGCTGAACTTATTCCTGTTGGGCTCTGATTGAGCAACACAGTTAGGGCTGGCCCAGTTACCAGATGCCCCCAGGAAAGAGGGCAGCTGCTTACAAGCACTGTAAATTGCTCAGCCACACATGGAATTTATGGAAAAAATGGGCAAAACAATGCATGTCATTAATTATGTCAGGCCAGGGCTTCCACCCGCCCCTTGTACTGCTCTCAGGGCAGTTCTGCCAGGCAGCAAATCCCCTTACCATCCAACAAACGCCTCTTCTGAAGTTAGCGTTTCTGTAGGTGACTGCGTTAAAAGATACATTTGCCAGTCCCAGCCCACGGCCGAAATGGGAAAACCACATCATAGGGATGCCCAGCCCCGAGGACAGGACACGAGAGCAGCCCCCTAATTACCCCTGGCCACCTCCAGCATCCAGACCTGAACCTGCTCCTTGTCCGTGTGTGCCGTGACTGGCGTACAACAGACAACAAATAGTAATTTAAACCCTTTTTCCAGTTCATTCAATACATCAAAACATGAAAAGCGTACTTTGGAATCAAAAATATTTCGGGCGCGCGTTTAGGTGTCCTGCTGAGTAGAGACGGATTCAAGTGCCCTTGTGCTTCGCTGTGGCCCCACAGCCCAGCAGGGCTTCGGGGGAAGGGGCTCCTTTTCCTTTTTAAGGAGAAGGTCATCAAGGTCATTATAAAACCAATAAAAATAGCAAGAGCCCTGAATCCCAGCAGACAGCTTCACACACTTTAGCCATCATCTGACTCCTTTTCTCCAACAGCATTATATTCATACCCGCTTAGGAAAAAAATAAAAAAAAAGAGAAATAAAATTCACTTTCAAACAAAGTTAAAAATAAAGCTCTGTTTTCTGCGAGTTACCCACCAGCTTCTCCCACGGCTCTGACCTCTCGAGACAAGGGGCAGAAGTGCTGCTGCCACAGGAGGGGACCAATCCCTGTGCCTCCGGCCAGCCCAAACCCTCCCCGCGTGCCCCGAGTGCCCGCCTGCCCTGCTATAGCCCCCTCCTGCATCGATCCACACCTTTTCACTGAAAAAGGGCAGGTTTTGACCAGCCCTGCCCAATCAAGCCCAAATTCAAAAAGAATGCACTTCTGACCCAATTCCACTCAAACACCCAAGCTAATCTCCTGCCTTTTGGCTCGCACGCAGATAACATCAGATATTTTTTGTGCTGTTCTCTTCTTTCCAACGTCATTAACTTTCCTGGAGCAGCACAGGGAATAAGCTGGCTCACAGCGTCACTGAAATATGAATTTTGTGCAGGCACAGAGTTCCTGAGCTGTAAAGGAACTCTCTTCCCTCTTTGTATTTGATACAGACGTTGCTTTCTTGCAGAGTATTTTGCCAGTCTGGAGGAGCATAAATCAGCAGCAGTGTAAGCCGTGCGACAGCATCCCAGCCCACAACCTGGCCTGCCTCAAAGTCCCAGTTATCCGCCCAAACCACTCCTGGCTACACAAAAGCTTTCTCTTTCCTATGAGCGTTATTTATTTCCCAGCCTCCCGGACAGCTGCATGGAGCAGATCTTAACATTTCTAAACATCCCGAGTTTACTGGGGTTAATTTTCTCTGTGGAACCCTCCCGCTCCCAGGCGAAGTGTTCGCTCTGGGGTCCGTGGAATTGTGATCCCCGGTCCTAGGAGGGCAAACTTCTTCCATCCCACCTTGAATATACACTTTGAAAAAACAGGATACCAACGTCTGTGACACTCCCTGGCATTAATCCCAGCCTGGGGATCGGATCTGATGCCGCTAATCCACCTACCCCCATCGGCAGTGGAAGGATCTTATGCGGATCTGGAAAACCAGCACCTGCACCCATCTCTGAGATAAATGGTTGAACGTTGCTCCAGCATCATGAGCTTAAATTAAGCGTGGCAGTTGCTACATACATACATGTGGCCATTCTGTTCCAAACTTGGCATCTCCAAAACCTCTTTTTTTTTGGCTTTTTTAGATTTTTTCCTACCATCTGCACTTAGCTAATGGAGCAGGAGCTGCACCCGGCGTCTCTGAAGCTGTGGGAGCACCACTGCCTCAACAACCCCCACCCAAAATGGAATTTGCACCACCAGCAGCGGTACCCAGAGCCTGGGCAAGGATGTCCTCCTACCTCTGGGCAGGGGCGATGTGGAGCCCGCTCAGCTGGCCCGGCAGAGCCGCCTCGGGGCTGCTGTTGGCGTAGAGCCGGGTTGGATGGTGGTGCTGCACGTTCACCATCTGCTTGGTCTCCATGGGGTTGCACCCAGCCCCGTGGGGCATCGGCCTCCTGCTCTGGGCAGGCCCATTGTCCTGGAAGACAAGAAAAACAGAAGAACCGGTGAGATTTATAGTTTTTAGTATGATGCACATGGACGTTGGGACGTGCAGTTCACAGTAATAATATTTTATATGTCCTATGGAAAAAAGAGATATGCAGCGGGAAAAGGAAAACTCAGGCTTGACCTGCAGTTAAATCTTGCGGCTATGCAGCTTTCCTTGGTCTCCCACCAAACGAACTTGCCTGTTTCTCCCTGGTGAGCCGCTGCCAAGTATTCCGCATTTATGCTCCTGTAAAAGCATATTTGTTATTTCCGCAAAAGAAAGGCTGTGAGTCTGCTTCTCATTTCGCCTTACATCACTCTGAGAGCACTTAGTGCTCTCCCAACTGCGGGGCAATTGCTCCTGATTTATATTAGCAAAACGCGATAAACCCCAAGCTCTGCAGCCACGGGTACGGGCTGGGCAAGACCTGCAGCCAAGGGGCCACTCCTGGTATTTTCCCTTATTTCCAACTACCTTTGTCCACACGCACCCCTGTTCATTTTGGGAGGTTTCCTCCCAAAATAAGGTCAGTCGTTAACAGTGTGAGAAACGCACAGTTCAAGGGTTTAGCTCGGGATTCATATTTTCATTGGCTTTTTAATTCCCAAGGCAAACTACGGAAATATTTTTGCCATATGACCTCAAGTCAGGAACTCAGATGCCATTAAAACGCAAGTTTTCCATATTATTTCACCTACGTAAAACATTACCTATGTGTTTTTCCAAGGCTTTGTTCGCCAGCCCAGCACACACCCATAAATCCAACAGTACCTGCTGCTAATCTTGCCACAAACCACCCGGCTCAGCCTGGGGAGCCACCAGCACCCCCTTCCCCAGAGCAGGGCTAATTCCAGCCGCCGAGAAAAGCAGCAGAAAGTCGGACCCAGCCTAAGGACACCCTGCTATTTCCAGCCACGCGAGCCAGAAACACGCCCAAATTGAGGGAAGAAATAGATGCTTGTGTAAGAGGCTGTAATTTGTTTAATCTGGTTTAATCTTTGGGGGCAGACCCCCCCGATGCTGCCTTGCACCAGCTTTTCAGTAGACTGGAGCGCATGCAAAAACCAAGCAGAAAATGAAAACACCGTCCTGTGAACAAGTAACAAAGTGCATATTGCGGGGCCGTGATACAAAGCTTACTTTTGACTAAAATAATCCAATAAATACTAATTGGAAACAAATGCCTATCACTGGTGCAGAGCAGAAAACACTGGTTCTCCCAAGCCTTGTAAAAACGAGCGGCTAAGAGAAATAAAAACCAGATCCTGCTAGAAAAAGATCTGGAAAGTCCAATCCTTCAGTTCTTCCTAAGGCAAAACTCCCATTGATAAAAACCGGGCTTAATTAAGAACTGCAAAACAGTGCCTTTGAGGTTTGTTTTTTTTTTTTTTCCTGCCACCAGCTGAAAAACTGCAGACTCCGGCAAGCTCCTGCACTGCCACCGCCTCGGGAGCCCCGACAGCCACCCCGAGCCCTCTCGGTGCGGCTCCTTCTGCGCCGTGCACGCACACATACGCGGGGAAAGCCGCTTCCAACAGAATCACTTCAAATTATCTATTAAAAAAGGAATTTCGCTGCCAGGAATAATATAATTTTAACTGTTCCCCAATTTATATTCTTTGAAAAAAGAAAAATAAATATATGCATACAACCAGGCTATGGGTTTCCAATTCCCAGATTTACATTACGATTTCAAGGGAAATAAAGAAAACACTTTCAACTGTGATGCAGAGGAGAAAAGAAGAATCATAAACATTTCGGGGAAAAAAGCAATGGGCCATGCTGCCTGGCAGGCCATCGTGAGGTATAGAGTTATGCTTTTAAAAAGCCATTATCATTAATTAGCTGTGCATCGGGGCTCAGTCCTCTGCTCCCACGGGCTCCTCCGCACCATGGACACCCCAAGCCTCACCAGGGAGCATGGCGGCTATTTCTGGCATGAAAACCTCCTCCATCAAAGGGCCTGGAGACCATAATCTCCATGGACTTGCTTTAATCCAAGGTAGTGTGTCAAGCGTTGGCCATTCATTCCTGTTAAGCTCGGCAATTTGTCCATCAAGAGCAAATGTAGCTGTAAAGCTAAAACTCATTGCTTGGGTGCCCTCCAAAAGCCACGAAAGCCGGGTGATGGGATCGGGGCATTTCGGAGCCCTCCCTGCACTGCCGAGCTGCTCCTCATCCCTGGTCACCACTGGCTGCTGTCCCTGTGGGAGGAGGATGCTCGTGGTGGTGGCATCTCACCCCTGTGTCTGCTCCGCCATGCCATGAAGCCACAGGGGACTCAGCAGCATCCGTAGGGATCAACAGGCTCCTCCTGATTGACCCCACAGCGCTCCTGCTACCCCAACACCTACCAGGCCGAGACCATGGAGATGAAGCAATGGATGTCCCTCAGCCTTTTCCACCAAGTTCTTTGCAGGCTTTGGAGAACGGTCTCATCTTGGGGGCAGCTAATGACTTTACAGGAAAGTATTTACCCCTCTGAGAGCACACCGGCCTTTGCCTCCCTTCTCACTCTTGTTTTCTGTGCTACAAAACTTCCCTGTTGCACAAAAAGCTGCTCCTGGGACTGAGCTCCATCTCCTCTTTCTCATCCCAAAGCCTGTTTCAGCATTTTCCCATGAGACCTCTGCAAGGCTTCGCATTGTGCAAAACACTCATGCATTCGTTCTTGGAAACCTAGAACCAGATGGATTTCTTTCCAGTTCTCAAATTCAAGATCAGAAAAAAATTTCCCCCCTTCGGGACCTAATTTGCTTTTCTCTGCTGGCTTTTCTTCCTGCTTTTTATGGTCTCTCTTAAATTAAGAGGGTTTGCAAACCCTTCCTAAGAGCTGGCCTGCGAAGTTTCACCGAGGAGAAGCCTTTTAGCCTACAAAACAGAAACTCGCAATCTGTTTTCTCACGCTTGCCTTCTAGGACCATCAATTACGAAGTGTAACCAACCTCCTGACACGCAGCATTTGGAGCTCCTGGAGCCCAGGCCTCCCCGCTCCTGGCAAACACGATTCGTGCAGCCGTCCCACACCAGATAAACAGGAGGCAGAGCTAGAAAGGCGCTGTTTAAAGTCCCACTTCCTGGGAGCAGGTGGGTTTTGGGGTGTTTTTTTGTGTGGCTGCAGTACGAGAGGGCAGCACGATGAGCAGCGAGTGCCCTTGGCCAGTGCCCATCTGGACTGCCCTTCTCTGGTCATCACCTTGGCGAGGACCCCCAGCCTGTCTCTTCCCACCAGGGCAAGGAACGGCCAGAGGAAAAGGGATTATTTGGAAGAGAATGAACTAGAGCAAACAAAAAAGATGACCTGCCTTGGCCACCCCTTGCATGGCCCCATCAAAACCCCTCCTCCTCCTCCTCTTCCAGACACTTTTATCAGCATTGCACAAGCACAGCCCATGTCTTATCACGCACAGGTAAGGGCTGCCCTTACTGGTACAGTATTTATATCCCAACAAATTATTTCCAGCAGAAGGAAAATGGGACCTGGAGGTGCAGGAACCTAGGCGGGTGTGCAGATGTTGCGGTGGCATGTTCTTGGGTGCCAGCATTTCTTAAGATAAGAGAAAAGTGAAATTTAACTGGTTTTCGGATGCGCCCACCACACAACGCAGCATCAAGAGCACAAAAGGAATGATTTTCCTTTTATATTTAAGGGAAAGATGCTAAATGACAGATTGCTTGGATTTAATCCTGGGAATTCCTCAAAGAGCCAGAAATAGGGAGAGCTTTTTTCCTTCCATCTTCTACAAGCACTTACTCAACTTCTAGCAAGTCCCTCTGTTCCACGCCTACTTATTTGCAAATCTCTTTTCCCCCATATCAGCTGAAGGTATTTCATTTAGCTACAGCGGGATGCCCGGACACGGCCATGAGCACGATCAGCAAAGTAATGAAGTTCAAATGCTTTTCACAAGACGTATCGTTTCCAATTTCAGGAAACGTACAGGGGAGCATTAAGAGAAGCAAGCTGAAGATTCCAACAGAAATACAAATACACTCCATGGCTTCACCACGCAGAGCTAAGGCAGACTCTAGCTACTGAAGATGAAGACAAGCTTTGCCCACTCGCAGTTGTGCCCCTGACTCTGCTGGAGACACTTTTCATCCCCCAGGGTTTTTAGTCAAACCTGTAATGGGACGGAAGACTCAAAAATTAAATACTTCTATCAAGCTAATCACTGCTGCAATAAGTCTTCCCATAAGTAGGAAAACATGTGGCCAACCAGGAATTTTCAAAAGGTTTGAAAATCAGTCTCAGAGTCTCAGTCCCTGTCTCTTTTGGAGAGAGCCTATCATATTTTGAAGCCACCTTTTGTAGCGTCAACAAAAAGCATAAATCTTTTCAGATTTTTAAAATACAAGATTTTAAGGCTAGCATGCAGTTTCGGCTGCCTGCTTAGCAGGAGTAACGTTGGGATCCAAAGCTGGGAAGAGTTTAACTCATGGATTTAAACCTAAACCTGTCTTTTGGCAAGCAGAAGTCCCCCGTGCTCACCACCTCGGCCACACTCTGAAGAGCTGCAGGAGCTAATTGTCCTTCGCACGCAGAGAATATGCTATACCAGACATGGTTTCTAAAGAGAGTTTTGGGAATTCACATTTGTATTCTGATACACTTCGGTAAAATACATCCAACCTTACTTTTCTAAAGTTTGACTCATTTGCTGCCTCAATTTTTCTTATTCTTGAGGGGAAAAAAAAGGATTTTTTTCTTTCAACATTTTGCAAAATGCCTTATTTGTCCTTCCAGCCTTTTTAAACTACAAGTCTTCACAGGTGTTAGGCACAGCTTTACAGAACATCAGACTTCATGTTCTGATCCAAAGCAATTAAAGCTCATCCACTTCACAGTGTTTTAAATTAGACCCTTAAAAGGCTAGAAGTACAAACAAAATAATTCACCTCGTTTTCCAGACTATCAGACAGAGATTAAAATTGAAGATTGCTAATTCGAGAGGCCACCGTTGGCTCCTACAACCTCCATGTGAGCACTTACACCATCTGGAAGAGCTTTGAGCAATGGCAGCTTTGGCACATGAGAAACATTCCCCGGGAGCAGACCCACCAGCACAGAGCTCAACACATCTCCGGAATTACACCTTCCAGCCCCAAATCCCTCCTGGAGCCCACTTGTGCAGTGGGAGAAGATCCGCAGGGACAGGACCAGCTGCCATGGGGATCACCTGCAAGATGACTGTTTTCCCGAGCCCAAGGGAGCCAGCCCTGAACTCCTTATAAACACGCACCGCGTCAAACCTAAACAGAGCTGAAGGTCATTAACGGCTTGGCTCAGTCCAAAGCAGCTTTCTGTTTGATGTACTTCAGACTCACTCTCTTCCTAAATCCAGAACACCATCAGTCAGTGTCAGCCAGACATTTGCTGCCAAAATGCTGAATTAGGGAGGCGAGCGCTGCTATTTGTGCTCCAGGAGGGCAAAGCATCCCATAGCCATGGGTTCTCCTGGACGGGGCACCTCTTGTGAGCACTTCTGGTTACTTTTGTCTGTCCTCCAGCAGCGGCAGGATGAGCCCGAGCGCTCCGTCTCCTCACCAGTGTTTCACTTCTCGTTCCCTCGCTCCGGGCTCGGGTAATTGAGCCCAGCTGAGCTCCAGAAGAGCCGGCCAGCACTTCTCCAACTCTCTCTGCAATGCATGGCCAAAAGCTGTGTCCCTGGCTGCGGTCCCTCAGCTGCCTACCACGGAAGAGAAGAGGGCAAGACTGCTTTTCTGTGGAATGCGGCAATGCTTGTCCATTGCTATTATTGTTATTAGGACATCATCAGACCATCTGCCTCAATAGGTAGACCCCAAAGAAGGTCGGCTCAGAGCCATCATGGTTCCTGCCAGGATGAGCTGCAGTTTGAGACCCGTCCCCACTGTGCCTGATGTCCAATGTGCCCAGACAGCCTGGTGATGGACTCCCGGCTTCTCCAACGGGCACCGGGCACCGCTGGCTGCCCAGGGCTCAACAGGACGAGCTCAGAGCTGGCACAAGAGAAAGGGAGAGGGTACGGGCAAGGATAGTTTTAAAGCAAAGGTGCAATTTCTGCCCATGGCTGCCCTGTCTTGACCAAGGGGTACAGTTTTGGTCTTCAATGACCTGATTCTCATCTCTCCTGGCACAGGGCTTTCTGTGGGAGAGATTTTACTGCCTTCAGTGCTGCAAGTCCTCTTTCATGCAAATGTGACAAGCAATTAAGCCTGAAGACATAACCTAGCATATCCCGACACCAAGACACATCCTAGTATATCCCGACAGCCTGAAGACTGACATTCAGCCTCTGCACAGAAGAAAACTGCAACACAGCAATCCCTGCCTCTCCTCCCCTCAGCTTTTCAACAGCAAAGACAGAGCTTTGTCTCTGATAAACCGGTTCCGAAGTCCCAGAAATGGAAATCTTATTATTACCTCACAGAGGAGCTATATGGGACAGACAGCACGGTTTTCATTCGAACACAAATAACAGATTTGCAGTGTCCACAGGAGCAGGACTGATTCTCCAGCTCACTGCCTCGAAGGAAGTCCTGTGTCAAACCCTTATGTCAAAGGCTGCCCCCAAAACTGGGGGAAAAGGAGACATTTTAAGAGCTACACACATTTTAACACATATTTCCCTACAAGCACAGTTCAGATGTCCTGTCAAGATGCCGGTTTTACAGACAGAGCAGACTTTAACTTTAAAAAGCCCTAGTAAGTACGATCCCACTGTTTAGCTCAGCTCAGAAGATGAGCTGATAAGAAAAAAGGTGGGCTGTGGTCTGCTGAAGCTGCATGAACAGAGCGTGTGGGTTATTTTATGAGACGGATTTCAAATATTCTGCCAAGTTCCTCTTTCAGCATATACCACGGTCTGAAGAAAAACTTCATCCATCATGTCCATCTTGCTACACTGCTTTCACAGTCGTCAGCTAAACACCAAATTCGTTTTTCAGATCTCACTAAGTAAGAGACCAAACCCTTGAGATCAGATGGTCTTTTAGTTAAAAGGCCGCAGCCAACGTTGACATGAAACATGACTCAAGCTGGAGCCTGGCCGAGCCCCAGCCCGCCCCAGGAGGGTCCGTACCCCGGGACAGGACGGCTGCTAGTGCACCGTGGGTGAGATCTCGGGACAGGGGCTCAAAACGAGGCCCAGGGCCTCATGCCGGGTCTTGGACATGCTGGAAAACACCCATGGGTCATATCCCAGCAGGCAGAGGTACAGCCCCTGCAAGCATCGCTAAAGTGGTCTTGGACCCAGCAGTCAGGCTCATTTTAAAGCTCTTATTTAATGCTGCTGCAATTTCTGCTGAAACCCCTGCAAGCTACAGCAAAAGCATTATATGAAAGTCTTGATTGCCTTCGATTTAATTGCTGGGCAGTGAACAGGCTGAGGAAGATGGGCTGAGAGAGTTGGGGGGGTTCAGCCTGGAGAAGAGAAGGCTCCGAGGAGACCTTGGAGCCCCTTCCAGTCCCTCAAGGGGCTCCAGGAAAGCTGGGCAGGGACTCTGGATCAGGGAGGGGAGCCATGGGATGAGGGGGAACAGTTTTAAACTGAAAGAGGGGAGATTTAGAAGACAGATTAGGAAGGAATTGTTTCCTGTGAGGGTGGTGAGTCCTTGGCCCAGGTTGCCCAGAGAAGCTGTGGCTGCCCCATCCCTGGAGGTGTTCCAAGTCCAGGTTGGACGGGGCTTAGAGCAACCTGGCTGCGGCTCACCCTGCTGAGAGCACTGGATCAGGAGTGACAGCACCAGAGAGGTAAAAGCGGAACATTTCCTACTAGCTTTAAATCATGGAATCATTGACTGGTTTAGGCTAGAAGGGACCTTAAATCCCATCCAGTGCCACCCCTGCCCTGGGCAGGGACACCTCCCACCAGACCAGGTTGCTCCAAGCCCCGTCCAACCTGGCCTTGAACCCCTCCAGGGATGGGGCAGCCACAGCTTCTCTGGGCAACAAACAATGTGTTGCTTTTGACAGTTTTACAGCAGCCTTGACAAGAGTCATCTAAAAGGTATTTGCATGGATGGGGAAGTTTCTAAACCATTTGTAAAGGATGGCTCGGAATTTCTTAACTTCCAGAAGGAAGACATCCACCCCTCTCTGAAGGAGAGCTCTCACAAGCAGCAGTTCTGTGATGTAAAATGAAGCATTATTAAAAAAAGTGGGTTTAGGCTAAGCTAGGAAAATATTCCAGCTCTACATTTGCACGTGCTCTGCACTATGTATTGTACAGCATACATCTACCCCAGTGGGTTACAATTAGAGAGAAAAGAAGCTACACAGACCCTTCTTAAGAAGCAAACACTCTTCCACCCTGATGCGGTCACGCTGATGGCCACCAGTGAGGCTCCGGTGGCTGCTGGCCCCCCGCGGCTCCAGCAAACAGCTTCACCCCGCAGAGCAGCCACAGCCCTCGTGCGACGTAAAGAGCTCAAGAGGGATTGGAGCTGCAATGCCACGACTTTATCCCTTAAGCTACCTGGCTCCCCAGTGCTCTCCTAAAAATCCGCGGCCATGGAAAAAAGTTACCCAAGACCGGCAAGAATGATTAAAATGTGTTTCCATTTATCTCGCCTGCTCCAGTGCAGAGGGCATGTTTTTAATATCAGTGGTGCAAGGGGGTGTTTAACAAGCAGACAGAGGAGGGCTTTGTACAAATGTCTTGGTTTTATTAACACTTTCATAAAAAAGCAAGATAGCCAGGGCTCATGGGCTCTGCTGAACCGGAGGGCACGGGATATACTGGCTGCGTTTTCAAAACACCTTTGGGCAAAGCTCTGCAGCCAAATGGGAGATGGGAATAACTGCTGCATTGCAGTACCAGAATAAACTCAGGCTAGCTGTGAGCATCTCCAGCTCTCATAGTCCTAAACCAGCCTCGGCTTCCCATGCAAACACAACTAATATTCATGATAAGTAAATTTAGAAGAAATTAGAGTAGTTGAAGAAGCCTAAGAAGAAAAGAATTTCTATGTATCCTATAAGCAGTATTTAACTTTCATGCATACAAGAAAATCTAATGACCACTAATAGAAAATAAACATCAGTGAAACCTCAAGGCATTTTTGCAATACAATAACCCTGGATAACAAAGGTAGAAGAGCCTTGAAATTTCCTCCTCACTTAAACAGCAGTGCCCTCCTGCCAGATGACCCTCTCTAACCATAGCTAAGCTTGATGACAGTCTAAACCCTAGAAGGGATTTCTTCGCTGCTTCCCAGTGCTCAGGGGCCCCTTTCCAGCCCAGGAGCAGAGAGCTGCAGCGCAGGAGGGCATTGCTCAGTGCAGGCATCAGGCTGATGCTCCTGCCAGCGCTCCGCCTCGAGCCGCCCCCACGAAGCACGGGCCGCTGTGTGTGTTGGATCAGCCTCCCCACTGATAGAAAATAATCTCCCACTACAGAGGAAAAAAACCCAAAACCATCACAACAAGCACCCACCCTGGCCTCCCGCCTGCTCCCCCTCCTCTTAGGGAAGATGCTGCTGTTCCCATCCAGTGTCACCCAACCGAGCCACCATTTAATGCTACCATTAAGTCACTTTTCTCACCATCTGGTGTTTGGCTTAAAGAACAAACCTAGTGAGCTTAACAGCAACAGGCAATGTCCTGATTTCATCCTTTTCAGCTTACTGTCTCTCTCCTCTACTCACAGTCGGGGGAATTGTTGTATTTTCAGGTGTTATCGTATCAACCGTCCTGATTTTCTTTCCATAACCACTAACAGGAGCTAATAGGGAGAAAAAAAAGCATCACTGGCAACAAGGTAAGCTTCAGACTACAGAAATATTACATGCTTAAACCCAAAAGATGCCTACTTCACCAGCGCGGCTTATCTGAATGTCTCTTTCTGTAAAAGCCAGGGCAAGGTATACAAGAAAACACAACAAAAGCAAAAGGATAATATTTTTGGTTTTCATTTTGGAATGCCCCAACCTTTTGCTTTCAGTCATTAATGAAGAAGATGAACTCAGTTCGAGTCAAAAACGCGTCTCTGGCCGTCCTGCTAACAAACATGCCCCGGCAGTGCCCGTGGGACATCCCAGCCCTCGCGGCAGGAGCAGCTGCTGCAGCCTGGTCATGCCAGGGTCTCGCACACCCTGGCTGCCATTTACCCACCTCTCCTGCCAAAGAGAGTTTTGGGAGCCGCTCCCTGCCCTTACTCCATCTCCTTCACCCACTGTGCTGGCGGCTGGTCTGCCCTGTGCCACTTGGCTGGCTGCAAGGAGGCTGGGGGACCACGAGCATCCCTCCCGCATCCAGCATGCCCCTGCTGCACCCAGCATGCCCCCCCCACACCCAGCATCCCTCCTGCACCCAGCATATTCCCCCTGCACCCAGCATCCCTCCCCAACACCCAGCATCCGCTCTGCACCCAGCATATTCCCTCTGCACCCCGCATCCCTCACCCGCACTCAGCATCCCTCCTGCACCCAGCATATTCCCCCTGCACCCAGCCACTTGGGGAGGGCTCTCTTTGCATGCTCTCACCCCAGCAGGTCACACAAGTGACTGCAAAGAGCAATTAATTCATCTTAAGTGAGCAACAAAGAAAAATTAAATGGGGTGAGGTATTTTTCCCAATGGATAAGAACAGAAACACTGAACTACAGGTGTGCTCTGAACAAACACTCGGCATTTCTGAGTTACACAAGCAGTTTCCTTACCTGTGTTACCAGAGTCATCACTGAAACTGATGTTATCAAGGAAAATAATAGGGCATATATCTGTGTGAGCTCCTTATCCAATTTTCTATTTTGTCCTACATCAACCCACATCGTTAGTATTTTAATAAAGCTCCTATTTATCTTCGACAAAAGCAAACTCTTCAAGTTTGCCACCTGGACAGAAGAAAACACCATTTTGAAGTTTTGAAGTTTCCACTCCCATTTTTTTTCCCCTTTATTCTAAGATTTGTTGTTTTCCTCTTTCACATACCAGCATTATTGAAGCTCACTTAATAAAGATGCTGATTTACAGAAGAGATATATGGAGGATTTCACATAAAAGGTTACAGATACAACAGTTTGACACATTACAGTGGCACTGACAAAACGCCTTTGCTTTCAAATGATTCAGTATTGTTCCACAGGAAAAAAATAAACACAAGTGCACACCAACGTGTACGGAACCTCTTCACTCAGTAAATCAGCCTGTCAGAAATCAGATTTTGGTGGTGCACAAACCCTGATATTTGAGTGTGAAAGGCGTCTTGAATACCCCCAGTCCAAGGCTGACGCCGCTTACAGCAGCCGTCAGGATCCAGCATGTTTCTGCTATTAAATCAGCCCTCAAACAACACGCTGTGAGTTCCCATGCGACGGGAACCCGCTCCCGTGCCAGGGCATTATCTCATCCTTTGTTTTCCCCAAAGCACAAGGCAGACGTTTTCCCCCCAGTCTGCCCCGAGAGCCCCAGCCGATGCCCGCGCGGGGCTGGTGGAGCTGAGGGTCCCAGCAAGAGCTTCCCCAGGAGCGGCCGTGGCCCATCCCGAGCTGCCGTCCAGGGGAGGAAGGAAGGTTGGTGACCCCGGGAAAGGAAATTCCACCTCTCCAGTGAGGAGGCTTTAACCCCCCCGTTCACAGAAATAAGTCTGGCCTATGCCATTTGCTGCTGCAAATATTATATGGAAGTTTCCTGCACAAGACCCTCCCACTGAGAACTTAAAGCAATACTCGGAGCCAATTAATCAAATGAGGAGTTCTTCGTCCTTAATAAAAAAGTAATGATAATCTACTGAAACAAACAAAAAAAAAGAGACTACTTAGGACATTTTTAAAGCTGTTAAAATCAGTGCTAAGGGACACATTAGCACCAAACCGCCCTCCCTGCTCCACTGTGGGACACCACTGCTGTCCCCAGGTGCCCTGAGCTGGGACAGCAGAGGCTCGGACTGACACCTGAAGCCCATATGTGATTTATTTATATTTTTTTAATTAGGAGCAAATATGATCAGCAGTATAGTAGACTGACACTATTATGAGGTGGCTGTTTCTGAGGTCAGGGCAGGTATGAGAAGCTCATGGGAACGATGCCGGGAAACAGTTTTAAACTGAAAGAGGGAAGACTTAGCCTAGATATAGGGAAGGAATTTTTCACTCTGAGGGTGGTGAGCCCCTGGCCCAGGTTGCCCAGAGAAGCTGTGGCTGCCCCATCCCTGGAGGGGTTCAGGGCCAGGTTGGACGGGGCTTGGAGCAACCTGGTCTGGTGGGAGGTGTCCCTGCCCAGGGCAGGGGGTGGCACGGGATGGGCTTTAAGGTCCCTTCCAACCCAAACCATTCTATGATTCTATATTTGCATTTCCATTGGCCTGGCTGACATGTGGCATTGGGTTTCTTGCACTACGTGGTTCAGGCTGCTTGAACAGCTATGGTAGAGGCAAGTTGGCCCCACTTCCTGCTCTTCACCCCATCCTGGTTGGTGTTTTCACATGGCAAGCTGCCTGCCTTGGATCTGATTTTAGTCAGAGCAAACTAACACGAATCCCTACAGGCTGAGAATTTGGTGTCAAGCACAAAATAACACATTATAGAAAAAACCTTAAGTGACAAGCAGAAACGTCTCATCCTTCCTGTGCAACTCCCCTGTGCTATGGAAGGACCAGCTCTTCTCCACGACTCAGAGCTCACCCCTCAGTTGATGGCTGGGCTTGGAAAGCCCATGGCTGCACAACATGAGAGAGAACCAAGGCAAGGGGAACCGGGAGCACCAACCCACCCTCCCCATCCCTGTCCCGGGACCCACCCGGCTGCCGCTCTGCCAGCCAGATGGCACTGGGATGCCATTCCCGTGGGGACAGGGATGACGACCGCCTGTGGGAAGTGCCTCTCCCTCTCTGGGTGGCCGGAGGAAACCCAGCCTTTCACCCCACGTCGCTTATTTTAGCCAAGCATCCAGGTTTGGGAGGACTCACATCCTATTCCAGCTCCGGCTACGTGCTACCAATTTAATTTCTGCTGCAATTATTCTCCCACCCAAACACTTGATCTATTGTCAATTAGCGCTGATGGGGCTCTACCCCACAGCTCAAAGCCCTCGTTTCCAGCCCCCCCCGGGCCAGAAAGCTGCCAATTCTGGCAGTACGTGAACGGTCAAGAAAACAAACATCCTCTCCCTTTATTAGCACCACATGGCGGTATTTTGACTAGCGAGCTCATGCTACAAGAAGCTGAAGACAGTGGGATTTCCAGGAACTGATGGATCGGTGCTCCTGCTCTCCCTCAATGCCAGGGAGGGATGGCTGGGGACGGTGCCCACAGCGACACCGGCACCGGGCAAACAGCTAGGGGCAAAGGAAGACCAGAGATTCCAACACGTCAGCAGCGATGTCGTGTCTACGTGATGGGAATGCTGACTTCATGCACCGGCAGCATCCCTGTGGGTCCCACCATCACCCATGACCGGGTTCAACAAAGATGCGGTCCTTCGTTAATGAGGACGTAAGTTTGAATGTCACTGAATTTGTGTCCTCCACAGACCCTTACTGTTAAGGACAGACTTGTACAGTGTAACTAGCTGATAACCAAAGTCTGCTTTAAAAAAAACAAACCATTATTTCACGAAGGTGACTCACTAGCATCCTGTTCAGTGTCATTTCTGCTCATTGTTAAAAAGCAGCTCTCTCCACTTCCAACTTCTTCAGCTGCGAGGGCAGTTATTCCCCACAGTCATCAAATTAATCAAAGTTTTAATAAGGAGGACTGATTACATTCTTGGTCTCTGAGTAGGGGTTTTCCACAAAGCGTTAACTGTCAAACCACAAGAGATTTAGCAAGAGAGGAGAGCTCAGCAGCCGCTCCGTACCTTCCAACCTCCCTTGCACAAAGGATAAGTGCAAACCTCGCTGCCTTCAAGACAAAGATTGCACCTAAATAAACTAAAATGTAATTGTAGAGCACATGCTTTCCTAGAAATCACACGGATTTAGACTAGTAAGTATTGCTGTAGTCACAAGTCAAAAGACTTTAAAGACATCTTTGCCCAGGACGATGGAAAAGTTGATAGAGTAAAACCCAGAGGAAGGAAAGACTTCTGCTCCATGTTACTGGAAAGGCCACTTGGGGTGAAACTCTCAAAACCCTTTCAAGGCACAACCCCAAACCTATTTTTGTTATTTGAGGGCAGAATTCCAGCAGATTTTTTTTTCCCTGTGTTTCAAAGCAGACGGCTTTTTTCCAGATGTGAGGAAGTGCACCTCAAGGTTGCACGCTTTGAGCCAAGCTATTACTTCACAATGAGTCTTTTCTTTCTCACAATCTAAGAGGTGCTTTTGCTACAAGGGCTGAATGAAGACAGCACAGGACAGCCCTGGGCCATATGGCATCGCTCCACGGGGATCTCCAGCCATGACCGGGATCTCCGCTCCTAGTGGACGGGATGCCTGCTGCAAGGGTCTGCGCTCTTGGGTGCCGATTGCCCTTGGTGTCACACAAGTCAGGGGATATCTGCAATAACGCAGGTGTTAGGAGAGCTGCTGGCACGCGTCCCAAGCCATCAGCATGAGCCACGCTCAAGGGACAGTCAGTTTGGAGAAGAGTCAACCAGCATATCTTGGGTGCAACCCCAGCAAGCATCCTCTACTGTGGGCATGGGGCATGGTACCTCCTTCACCTCCTCCCTGGGAGGCCAGAAGAGCCATTACACAAGACAACGTGGAGATACAGCCATTGACAAAGACAGCAAACCCAGGAATCTGTTGTCTTTACCTCCTTATTCTCATTCATACGCCTCTCTCAGTGCCTTGCAGCAAACATGTCTGTTTTACCCACCAAGTACTCCCCAGATTTAGATATTTCCAGTGTAGGTCTGAATTCAGCAAAACTCCATCCCTGCCCCCCTCATTATATTCTTTGTAAGTGCCTAATTTTTAAAAAGATCCATCTGTAACATATATTAATAGTCAGATTCAAATCCAATCTGCATTAAACCTCAGAAATGTTGTATCTGGCAGTGTGACTGCTGCACATTTGGTCCTCATTTAATATTATTCATAGGGTTTTGGGCACATCAAAGTCTATTAAGAAAAAATATCTGTCAAAAAAGATTGCTGTAATTGATGAATGAAGCAAACATGGCCAGAACTCAAAGCCCAGGCAGACAGATCACCCTGCTCTGTCAGTCAGGGCAGGAAAGATGAGCAGACCCACCAGTCGCTCGTGTGCGGTACTGGGGTGGGTTTGCTGGTGCTGCCGTTCCGCAGTGACAGCAGCAAAGCCCCTCTGCCCGCTGTGCCCGGGCAGGAATGCAAAATATTTGCAAATTTCTACATGGTTGCAAAGGCTGATAGATTCACAGGTGGGAATTGTCTGAGGAGAACCTCAACACGGCCCAGTGATGTGCTCTGGCAGCCCAGAACCCCCCACAGCCTGGGCTGCATCCCCAGCAGCATGGGCAGCAGGGCGAGGGGGGGGATTCTGCCCCTCTGCTCCGCTCTGGGGAGACCCCCCTGCAGTGCTGCCTCCAACTCTGGGGCACCAACAGCAGAAGGACACGGAGCTGGAGCCAGAGGAGGCCCTGGAGATGCTGGGAGGGCTGGAGCCCCTCTGCTGGGAGGACAGGCTGAGAGAGTTGGGGGGGTTCAGCCTGGAGAAGAGAAGGCTCCGGGGAGACCTTGGAGCCCCTTCCAGTCCTTAAAGGGGCTCCAGGAAAGCTGGGCAGGGACTCTGGATCAGGGAGGGGAGCCATAGGACGAAGGGGAACAGTTTTAAACTGAAAGAGGGGAGATTTAGATGAGATCTCAGGAAGGAATTCTTTGCTGTGAGGGTGGTGAGCCCCTGGCCCAGGTTGCCCAGAGAAGCTGTAGTTGCCCCATCCCTGGAGGTGTTCCAAGTCCAGGTTGGACGGGGCTTGGAGCAACCTGGTCTGGTGGGAGGTGTCCCTGCCCAGGGCAGGAGGGGGTGGGACTGGATGGGCTTTAAGGTCCCTTCCAACCCAAACCATTCGGTGACTATACAGGCCAGCTCTTTGTGGGGTTTGGAGAATCTCTCCCCCACCCTCATCATTTGGTGCAGTCTCTGCTGCCAGTGCTCTCTCCCCACTCCTCACTGATGGGAAATGAGGCCAACACCACTTCTCATAGCATCATCCCACTCTCTTCCTTCCTTGCAGGTCTTGTGTTCCTTCTGGACTGAGACGAGGAAGGGCTGGGGGGACCCTGGGACCCTTGTCAGGACGCTCAAAAGAGCCACCTCTAGGAATGAGCAGCAAACCAAAGCCAGCAGCATCTGCAGGCGGGCACGTTGTGAGAGTGGAAAAAAGGCTGTCATGAAACAGCCCATAACACAAACCACCTTTGGGGAGAAGGAAACCATATGAGCAATATTTGAACTCACAGCATCAGCACAGGAGTGCTCCCACATTGCTGTGGCAATCGCAGGAGTTTTTTTTGTCAGCCTGAACTGATGTACTTTTGTTTTCCAAAGCTTGCAAGCAGCTGTGGTGCCTCTGCTGCTCCTCTGGGAGGGGTTGGCCAACCTGCAGCAGTGAGAAGTCTCAGCAGGCTTCAGTCCTGCCATCCATTACCTTGTGTGCCCTGGCAAAGCTGGCAGCATGCACACCATCTCAGAGGCCATCTGAGGAGGAGCAAGACAGCAGGAGCTCCCCTCTGCCCTGTCCGTTCCTCGTGGTCTCCATCCTCATCATCTCCTTATTCCCCTGATACCTCTACACCATGCATCATGGACCAGCACATCCAAAAACCCAACAGCCAGCTAACTCGGAGATAGAAAGGGAGGAGCGAGACACCATTCCTCTTCCCTTTGAGGAGCCAAAGGAGAACGAGAGTCATCTTTGACTTTGATACCAAGCTATTAGTCAAGAGATGGGTAGGAAGGATGGAAGCCCGTTCAGGTCCATCCACCTCCTGGTAGCAGGTGGCTGCTGGAGACGGTGCTGCCCTCGCCCTGGCTCTTGGAGAAGACAGGGTGGGAAGGCAGGGCAGGCTGCCGGCAGGAGGGTGGAGGGGAGGAGACGAAGGGGGAAAAGTCAAGCAAAACAGAGAGAAGGAAGAGAAAGGAGTGAACCGAAGGGAAAAAAAAAAAAAAGAGACCATCATCACACAAAAAAAATAATCATCCGCCGCCACATGACGTGACTTATCACCACGGGATTAGGAGGGTGCGGTGGATTTTGGTAGCAGCCGAGATGGAGGCGCGGCGGCCGAGGCAGGTGCAAACAGACCCTGGGCGTGCTGCGCTCCAGGACGGGCCGGCGTCGGGCAGCACCCTTAGAGCTCCCAACAGCCCCGTCAACAATAATAATAACGCTGACCATGGCCCCAAGGTGGGTCCGGTGCTAGGTGCTCCCCCCATGGCACGTCCCAGCCTCCTCATGCTGCTGGCGAACGATTCAGTAACGCCTGACTTGGGGGGAGGGCAGTCACCGAGCTGGGTCTAAGCCAGATCAGTTCAGGGCTCTGGTTCACCACAGGAGCCTGGGCTCTACCAGCCCAAGGAAAGCACAGCACAGAAAAGTCTAACAAACACAACACCTTAAAACCACGTATAGAAACTCCTTAACCCCTGGAAGGACCGCGGGTGGAGCAGAGGGCTTCCCAGATCCCAGATGTGGATTTCCCCTTCCCAGAGACGTGAGCTGGGAGAGCAGCTGGGCCACAGGGCTGCTGTGGCCGTACCTGTGGTTCCGGCTCTATGTTGATCCGGTACGCTTGAGCCTTGCCATCTTCCAGAACTGGGGGGGACCAGGTCTTCCCTTCGGCTCTGCAAGGGGAAATTAAATAAACTCACCTTAAATTGATTTTAAAAGCCCAAAACCCACGAAATCCTCCAAACAACAAAACCCCAGACTTCTTAAAAAACAAACCAAACCAAACCAGACATATATATAGTATATAGGCCTGCCAGGGAATGAAAATATGTATATATATGTTTGCCTAAAATTATCCTAAGAAATAGTACAATGGTAAACAGAGAAGATGCCAGTTCCATGCTATTAAAACCATGAAGCTGAAAACCGTTCTTAAGGATTGACCTTAGTATGGAGTTTAAGACACAAACTTATTTCAGTTGAAGAAATCAGGAGACAGACTTGGGGTAGTTTTTGTTTTGCTGGCTTTGCCCCTTTATTCCGGCCCTGAATCCTGAAATGTGTTCAGATTATGTGTATATCTATATATCTTTTTTTCCCTTCCCTGGCAGGCCTATGTACTAGAACACTGCAGGAATTCTATAAATGCCTTTCAGCTACAAGGCTTACGTGACCCTGCATGAATCATCCTGACCCTTTCAACACGAGCGCTAGATAGAAAAAGTCCTGAAAATAGAGTTTCCATTCACAAATGCACCTTCAATCCTGCCAAACCAGAGCAGGACGCTGCCACTGTCCGAAGATTTTCCGTGTGCCGTATCATTTTTTCCCCCCAGAGGCGTTTAGGGGCACGGCTGGGATGCGATCGCCAGCATGGGGCATGAGGGAGCTGCAGGGACCCGGCAAGGTCCGGCAGGCACATACACCGGCTTTTCTGGATGCTGAGAGGTTGAGCTGGGAGATGGGAACCGCATCACAAAGTACAAGTTTTCAAATGCAAACTATTCTGTTTATCATCATGATCCACGTATGCGCCACTTCGTGAGAACAGGTCTGGTTCTGCCAGGCAGGGATCACTCCCTGCGGCCAAGCATCCTTCCACGGACTCTGGCCCCTGCCACATACCACACTCCGCTTTGGTTTAATTATCTGCAGAGTCCAAGTTTGAAAAATAAGGAGCACGGTTTTAACCCAGGAATCCTCGAGGTGATTTTTTTTTTTTTTTGCCTTTGGTATTTTGCATCTAAAGCAGTCAGCAAACAAACCAACCTTTCCAAGGGCAGGGTCTGATCCAAAACCTATGAAAAGCCAAGACTCCCACTGGCTGTAACACACTTTGGATCCATCCCCTGAGGATTTAACCTTTTTTTCATTCCAAACCATTACTCGGTACTACCATCACAGCTTTTTCAACAGGGAATAACCTACTCTTTCTGATAGCTAGATGTCTTGTTCTCATAAATTACCTTTACTGTAATTATTTGATTTTAGGCTGGGACCATTCACTTTAAGCTGGTCTTTCCAACTGTTTTTGGTGGGACAAAGGAAACCGGCCTTCCCAGGAATGGCAGCATTCCTAGCAAACCTGCCTCGCTTTTTGCCATGATCCAGTGCTGTGGATATTGCTTCCACATTGAGAATTTCATCTGGAGGCCCAGAACAATGAAAATGCCTAATTACATTGGCAGAGACCATCATTATAATTTCCGTGCTTTTTTCCCCCACACTGACTCAGCCCGATGTGTGCTCCCACCACCTCTGAGACAGGGCAGTTACGACATTCCCCTTCCCTCAGCTCTGGAGCCCACACGCCAAACACAGCTAAAAGGATCCCTGAAGACTTCAATTTGCCAGTAAATAAGAACCGAGATTCAGAAAGCGATTCTGATTGCAGAAGATAAGAGCGACAGCTGTAAATTCGCTCTACGTGAAGTTATAGCATTCGGTCACCAGTACCACCAGCACTTTCCACTTGGACTGTCCCAGTTCCCATACCCCTAAATGAACAAAGATCACACCCGCTGTACCAGAAAGCAGTTAAACTTGTGTTTTTCAAAATTCTCATCTCCACGCTTAATGAAAGACACGGACAGCGTTAGGTTTGCACGTAGAAGCCCATCTGTAGTTAGTGCTTTTAATGATTAAACTCCAGGCTTCACCATCAGTTCTCTAGAGCAGCCAAAAGTCCTCGGTGTAAGCAGCACAGCCTCGTGCAGCTTCCAGCGATGGCCTGAGCAAAGCCAGGCTCACCGTGGACACAGCTTCCACCTGGACCAGCTTCCCAGGTCAAGTTGCCCAGAGAAGCTGTGGCTGCCCCATCCCTGGAGGGGTTCAAGGCCAGGTTGGACGGGGCTTGGAGCAACCTGGTCTGGTGGGAGGTGTCCCTGCCCAGGGCAGGGGGTGGCACTGGATGGGCTTTAAGATGCCTTCCAACCCAAACCATTCTAGGATTCTATAAATACTCTGAAATTAAGCTGATGCGGCACAATTCAGGTTCTATTTGGCCCTTTTAAATGCAAAGGAGACTGGGAGAAAAGCCCCACCAAACAGAACTGCCAATTTTAAGTCTGATGAGCACTGATGCTTACACAAGGAGACCCCCTCTTTTCCACGGGAACAGTGGACTATGAGATAATTCAAAATAATTAAGAAGTCACTGCTTGAGAGTCCAATGCCCTGGGCATCACTGCAGCACGAGGGATGCCCAGATCTCACCCTGTGCCCACGTCCTGGCAGGACCAGCAGCAGCGGGGTCCCCTGCAGCCCCCAGGACAGGGGAACCAAATGAGCCCCAGAGCAGCACGGCCACCCCAAGCCACCCTGGCAGCAGGTTCATGCTACCAACAGTCACAGCTTTGTGTTTGGGCACCAGCAAAAACTAACCACGCTTTTCTAACGGAGTGGGTAAGAGATCCGACGTCACGCTCAAATGTTCTGAGTCATTTAATTTATGGCTCAAGGACGGGAAAAGTGTTTTCAGATGTCTTGTAGGGGATTAAAGTCAGCTATGTGGAAATCATTACCCTGCACTAACGCTCTACTCTATTTTAACGGCTGCTAGGACAATCCTAAGAAAAATAACTTGACCTAGGTTAGTGCTGGGCCTTCAACATGGGGCTTCGTGGGAAACGCACCCATTAACAAGACATAACTAAAAAAATAAAGTTGCAGACACCTTTTATCCCATTATTTGTTTTCTAAAAGACTCAACATCATTCTCAAAAGATTACTTGCATATGCTCACATACTTCACCAAAATGTTTTTTCACCTGGTAATGATCTGCAAGTCTTGCTCTCTACATTTGTAGAGCTGCTTCTAAGTTGCAAGAATTCCTGGGCCTTATTGAATTTCTAATTTCTCCATCCCCTTATAAACTAACAGTTAGCACTTGGGGAAGTGCCAGACCGGACCCAGGATGCTGCTGTCTGCTACGCAAGCCTCCAGAACAAGCCTATTGCTGGATTTCACCCCAATTTGTATAGACCCTTTTGGGGGTAGGGGTGACTCCAGGTTCCTGCCCATCTCCTGAATGCTATTCACCTCCCATGGTGGCACATCACTACGGTCACCGCTGATTTTTATCACTGATACAGCCATAAGCCTTCTAGGAGCTGAACTGAGACTAGGAGCAGCTACAGCCGATGCTTCTACTTGCCCAGGACTGGGAACCTCACCATGGTGACCATGGATGGATCCGTCCCCACAGCCTGATGGAGGGCTGTCGCCTGCTAGGTAAGGCTAGTGAATGGCACGGGCGCTGGGCTCAGCTGAGCACCCCGATGGACCCGGCTCATCCAGGGTATGTGAAGGAGAAGCTGCGGGATTTCTCCTCCTTCATTCCTCTCGGCTGAAACCATCGCTGTGCATCCAGGCTCTGGAAAGCTGCCGGTTTTCCTCTCTATTAGTCCTCAAGGAGCTCCAGAGGGGAAGCTGTGATTCACTTTTCCAGTTGTACTTTTACTGGAAACTTGAGAACATCATACACTGTCATCCTTCCCATCTTCCAGCAGCACAGCTCGCAGCGAACGCACCCCGACAAAACCTCCACGAGCTGGGGGGGCGGGAGCGGGGCTCGGGAGAACATCAGCTACGTGAGGTTCCAAGGACTTTTGGGGCTACACGTCCAGCAGAGCCATTGCTGGGCTTTCTCCCACAGAAACTTCCAGAGAAGCTCCGTCTCTGTCCAGAGGGCAGGAATAAATAGAAAATCTTCATACTCAAAATCTTCGTACTGAAATTCTCCAAGCAGACTCAGCAGGGCTGTAACAGCACGTGGGTCCACGTGGGCTCCCCGCACACCGCGCATCCCCTGGGAAGGGAGTTTGGTGGCTGCAAGTTCTGCACCTGGGCTGCTGCTTCCCCCAGTCACTCCGACTCAAGCAAACGAGAACAAACCTGTCCCGCATTCGTGCCGCTGCCACCTGTAAAGGAATTTGGGTTTTCACAGCCCATCCCCGCCGGTTTGCTTCCTCCTCAGCCCCTCATCCTTGCTCTGCCAGGGCTGCACAGAGCAAACCAGCCCCCCGCGCTGGGCAGGGGTGTCCGCAGCCGCTATTTAAAAAGAAAAATTACTGTCTCTGAAAAACCTTCCCTCCACAGGCAAGTGGCCAGCAGTGCCACCCCACCAGCGCGCACACCAGGCGGAGGGGCAAGAAACTGCTTCCAGGATTTACTGTAGACAGAAGGAACCAAAGCCAAACCTTTAAGGACTTATGCTTTGACACCGCAGTCAGGGAACAAACACAATGCAACAACCCCAGGGGCCTCGGCCGTGCCTGGGGTCAGGCAGATGCTGCCCGTCCCCCAGCACCCACTCGGCCCCACGCACAAACAGCCCCAGTGCTACTACCAAAAAAAAGGCTGTAATTGCACTGGACTGGGAAGAACGGCATCAAATTTCTTTCTTTCTTTTTTTTAAAAAAAAAAAAGGTCTCTCAACACATGTGAATTCCTCCCTGCACATCACAGGAATATGAACACGCTAGTCCCGGGGCGGAGGAGCCAGAAAGCACACTTCTTGCCCGATAAGGAATTTCTTCACTTATGTAACTTAAAGACAACTTTACAGTGAGAAACAAAGAAAAAAAACCACTAAGTTTTACCATGTGATCGGCCTTATCCACACATTTACATCATTTAAAACTCTGAAATCGTTGGCCACCAGTCAAATGCATACATTTGGTGGCTAAATACCAAGATCTCCATACCACATTTTTGTGAGTAACAACTCACGGGGCTGCTTAAACACCCAGGATCTCCTCCAGCCAGCAGCCACATACCTGCCCTCACCCTCCCCTGCAGATGCCAGTACAGCAGGTGAAGCGAAGCAGCCCCCAGCTTGGGATTCAAGAGCTGGGAAGACGATGCTGGAAGAGGCTGATTCATTCTGAATTGTCCTGCTAAGCCTTCACCAGCACCATCGCCGCCTCCCGCCGCAGCCCAGGTGCCAGGCGCTGCTTTACTAAGCCCACTTGAACTCCTGGCCTCACATTTTGGAGCCATTAACCACAATTTGAATGCCAAGCCCCTGTCATAGGGATACCCAGGTAATGCCTTACACATTACATCAGAGCATCGGATACTGAAATCAACTCCTTTCATGAGCTGATAAGGATTTTCCTCTGCTCCATCTCAAAACAGAAAGGCCGCTGCCCAGAAAAAGCCCTGCACATCTCGGTTTTACACTGAAAGAGGGGAGATTTAGATGAGATATTAGGAAGAAATTCTTTGCTGTGCGGGTGGTGAGCCCCTGGCCCAGGTTGCCCAGAGAAGCTGTGGCTGCCCCATCCCTGGAGGGGTTCAAGGCCAGGTTGGACGGGGCTTGGAGCAACCTGGTCTGGTGGGAGGTGTCCCTGCCCAGGGCAGGGGGTGGCACTGGATGGGCTTTAAGGTCCCTTCCAACTCTAACCATTCTGGGATTCTACGAAAACACAACCCGATGAAGCTGGGGACAAAACACCCACTAAGTTCATGGGAACAGGTGTCTAGCAGAGAGAGGCGTTAGAGAACGGGGGCGTGAGGAAAGACTCCAACAGCACTTACAGTCCTCAATAAAGGAAAGAGTAGAGATTTTAGAAAAAGAAATCTATGTTAGTACAGGCTGAGAGCAGGGACAGCCTCCCACATACTGACCCTGACCGGGCCGCAGGGGACACAGGGGAACCACAGCCCCCAACACACTTAGAGCTGCAGCATCCCCTTCCCAGCAGCTTTCCCCACGTGGGCTTGGGACCAGCTCCTCCAGGAAGGATGCAGCTCCCAGATGGCAAAAGCTTCCGAGCAAGCTTTGGCGCTCGCCTTCCGCCTCTGGCATGGCCAGGCAGGTCTGGACAGTGCTGCCGAGGGCTTTTCCGCGATGTGCGTCAGTGGGAACGGCGTCGGTGATGCCACGAGGTCTCCTGTCCAGCGCCCGAGGTCCTTCGGGCGCTCAACCTTCTGTTCTCAAGTGGTGGTTTCAGCAAAGCATGGCTCCAACCCAATTTTACGGCTGCTTTTATTTGAGGCATGACTCAATCTGAAGTAACAAGTCTTCCCTAATAACCAGGGCTGCAGCGTAACCAGGAGAGATGTTAACGTTCAAAGGAGCTGGGAAGGCTTTCTTCAAAAGAGATAAGAAAATACACAGTAATATGTAAGCGAGGAGAGGGCAGGCTGCACTGCCAGCTGGTTATCTCTGGGCCCCAGGCTTATTGTGTGCACTTGCCTGGACACCGACTGTCTTCCAAGATAAGAAAGGGTTGATTGCGAGAAATAATATTGATTTCAATGTGCAAGTACTTGTTCACATGAGTGTACGTCACTACAGAGAATCCAGATGCAATCCATCAAGACTGTGTTGCTGGATCCTTTGTTACTGTTGGAAAACAAAACAGCTTTTCCCTCCGAGGTGACCGCTGTCTGGAGACAGAAGGCCCAGGCTCTGCCAGCTTCTCACCACGCTGAGTGTTTTGCTGCTGCTGCCCTGCAGACACTGTCTCCCTCAGCCCCCCTAAAGTTACGTGAAGGATCAGATACGGAGCTGCCCTGAGCCCTGCGTTTCTTTGCAAGCCACCAGCCCTCATCTTCAGAGCCACCTCTTCAGTACTGCACCCGCAACCCTGTCTCCTGCGGGATTCACAACCAGCCCAGGGAAACTGGAGTGTCCCACGGAACAGAAAACCACTGTTCCTCCCTTGTCCCAGCAGCTGTCATGCAACCATCCCAGATACACTAGGAAACGATGCAGTTCCTTTCTGCCCACACAGCCACGCCATTTGCACCATGGATCTTTCCCGTGGCCTCAAAACTTCACTTTTCCAGGGGTTCCAGTGTCACTGTCCCCCCACCCAGCTCCCTCTGGAGCTCAGCGCAGCCCCCAGCGAGAGAAGCCCCAGCAGATGTGCTGCCAACATCTGGCACGGTCCTTGGGCCGGCAGAGCCACAGGGAGGAGCGCCCTGGGTGCTGCTCTCCATTACGGGGCTTGGAAATTGCATGTTCACATTTGACCAGAAACTCTCCGGTTTTCTCCTTCCAGAGCGACTCAATGAATGGATTCTGCCGTGCAGCCGGGTAAGAGAAAAACCATCAAACCCGCTGTGACGTTCCTAATGAGAGACTGTGCTAGCGACAGATGTGCCCATCTATTTGCAGCCCAGCCACAGGGTCATGCCTGACTGTGGCCAAAGTTTGGATCGTGACAGAAATCCCACTTATTTCACTTGTTCCATCCCAAGTACAGGGTAGAGATACCGCCTGCATGGGAAAGTTTTATGCTCTAATTGTTTATTCCACCCACAAATGGTCAGTCCTCCTGGCTCTTTACTTGTTTCCCCACTGCTGTATCCACATGTCTTAATGAATTTGATAAACAGGATAATCAGCATCTCCTTCCATCAAATTCAATGGTCTCTCTGCATCCCCAAAGCCTCTGAAACCCAGATGGGCCACATCGATCCCAGGACATCCCGTCAGACCACACAGTGACTCCCCCTTCTTGTCTTCCCTTGCACATTTTCCCCCTATTCTGATTTTCCTACTGAACTTTCTCATCAAAGGGCATTTACTGACCACAGTTTGCAAACAAAACCACTCTTGTTCTGTATCTCGGTAACGCATAATGCCAAGGGTTCATGGAGAAAGGGCAGGGGATGGAAGAAGCCCAAAGGGCACCAGAGGGCTGGAAGCTCTTTGCTGCCAGGCTCGTTGCCCAGCTCCCTGCCCTCCTTTGGCACACACGCCTGGCAGGAGGGAGCCTCCTTTGGCAAAACAGAATTAACATCAAATTTCATATGTCTTCAGTAAACAACAAACTCGTTATTTCAAATATATTTCAAACGCACTTATTAAAAAAAAATCTCCTTCTTGTGTTGATTTGCAAACTATATCTTGTTGAAGGCAGCGTACAGAGAGGACACTGCTTGGAGAGCATCCTTCAGCCCAGGGGAGAAGGTGCTGATGCCCGGCTCCGCACATGGGGCTTTCCTGGGGCTCAGGGTGCTGGGTAGTGATCCACAGCTGTGACAAACAGCAGCTGCTGGACACCGCACACAAACCAATAAAATCCCCTGACACTGCCCCAGGATGAGGTTCCAGCACCAGGTCAGGGTGACCTCCGGGCGCCGGGTGCTCTCCAGGAGGCTGGTCCCGGAGCAGGGATCTGCTCACACCAAGGAGACAGCGCCAGACACACTTCCAGTGATGACTAACGGCTGGGCAGAGTCATCTGGATCCAACAGGTCACTCGGGAAGCAGGAGAGAGATCCAAGAGCCATGTCACCAAGCACTCACTTTGGGCCAAACTGAAAATAGACCTAATAAAGCGTTGCTGGAGCTGCTTTCCTTACTGTAGAAAAAATAAACTATTCAGTTTTTCCTATCAAGAGAAAGGCCACTCCCAGGGATGTCTCTGGCCACGGCTGAGGTGAGTTTGCTCTCGGAGGAGCCACCTAACTGACCCAACGGTGTGATCTCCTCCCCGAGAGCAGCCACCCCACACTGAAGAGTTCCTCACTGCCACCAGCTCCTGTCTATTCCTGGCTTGCAGAAACCTGAGCATTTATTTTTACCTGAGCATTTATTTTGCCTTTGAAATCTACATTTATGAAGGCTTTAAGGCCTGACAAAACCATGGCAATCCTCTTGCCTACCTCCCTGCCTAGCAAAGCCCAGGCCACCTCACCCATGAACCCCACACCACTGCAAGGCTGTGGGCCATCACCAGCAACATCTGCTATAGAGAACCCACCACTCCTCTGGCCACCTGTGAGGTCCCACAGTTAAAAATATCCACCTCGGAAGGCGTAGTTGGGCAAACCCAACCTGAAGCCACAGACCCTCCATTCTGCTGCCAGAAGTCTTCCACACAGCAGCTTCCAGACCACCGCCAAGGTTGTTAATGACCATTTCTGCATCTCAGGGAAACAAAACAGGCAACAGATCATCCCTAACCCCACCAAAGCACGTTCCCGCACTGCTGTGAGACCTCTGTCCACTCCCCTCACGATGGTGCGGAGCTGTGCCAGTGTAACAGAACCTCTGCCCTGTGTCCATGCAAGAAGCCACCTCTTAGGAGAGGAGATGCACCTTCACAGAGATACCGCTGACACCACGTACACTGACACAGCAGCTCCCACCACCAGTATGGTCACAGCTACCGCCAGCAAGATCCAAGCACCACTTCCTAACCATGAAGACCAGGTGGACACCAGCAGAAAGCTGGGCACATACTGCATGCCTCCCACGGAGGAGGAGTACTCGAGGGTCCCATCTCAGCCAACAAACAGACGCCAGTTGATACTGGTGGCTAAAATGAGGTGTAAAAATGGGAATTCAGCCCATAAATTCACAGAGGAGAAACCCTCATACATGAGAATAAAATGCTGCTACACTGCAGGAGAAAGCTGTTTTCAGCAAAACTTTATTCTAACTCCTGACGAAGTTGTTCTGCTGCCAAACCACCTGTGCAGCTGGTAGCTCACCAAAACCTTCCGTCACTACACACGGATTCCAACCTCTTCCAACGAGAGCTCCACCAGCCTGCGGGCAGCAAGCAAGGGAACCCTTGTCCTGCCCAGGGTACACCCCCTGTTTGGGGTTGAAGACCATCCAGTCTCCCTAAAACTGCTCCAAACGGAAAGCAAAACGCCCCTCCTCCTTGGCTATGGGAAATTCTACCTGCACGACCTGCATGAAGGGTTTTCTTGTGGGGTGTTTTTTTTTTTTCCTATCCTAACGCTGAAGCCACATGATCCCTACGGCATGGGCTGAGCTCAGGGGACTCCGCTTCGTCCGGGCGGCTCAGACACCACTGTTGGATGAACCATGAGGAGCAACCAAGGCTTTGCTCCATTTACGGCAACGCTCCTTCCCCGCTGCCCAGGCTTCCAGTCAGAAACTACGTGTTTTCCAAGAGAAGTATAAACAGTAAATGATAGCTCTTTATAGCAGGAAATGCCTTTTTAATCTGAAGTGGAAAATTGTATAAACTTATTTAAATCAATTACAGACAACATTAGTCATTTGTGAGCCTTATAAGGAGCACTCATTTTGCCTGGATAATTTGTGATTCGTATTAGGAACCTTTAGCTACAGAATTAATTCCAATGGAAAGCAAAAAAACCCCAAGCCTTCGCTTTGCTTTGAAATATTCTAAAAAAGTGAATTTGGCAGGACCTTCAAATGTATATTAATTGAACAGATGTTTAGGAAAATGACAGGTGGATGTTAACAAAGTGGCAGGCTTTGCCCAAAGGAGATGTAGATCCCAGTGCTGCTCTTGCTTGAGTCGATAAAAACTCCATTGGGTTGAAGGATCCGACCCAGCTCACAGCCTGGACAAGCCTTGCAAGGTACAAACGATAATCCACACATATAAATGAACTGAACCCATTTTTGTACCAGTGACCTTTTAAAAACAATTTTGTTTTACTGTTTTTAAAAACACAGAACAATTATGCAGACCATGGGGATGCACCAAGAAGCAAGCCTGAGGCCACATCTGCCCCCAGGCTGGCCACAAGCCTCCTGTAGAAGAGCCAAGCAAAGCTGACCCAAGAGCACATCAAACAGAGGAGGACCTACCTGTTCAGGGAGAGCAGTAGCTGGTCCATGCACGCTTTGATCTTGTTTTGTGCTTCTAGGTGTGTCATGTTCTCCGTGCTCTCTCCATTAATTGCCAGAATAATATCTCCTGGGCACAGGTTTGCCATGGCTGCTTTACTGCCAGGGTTAATCTAGGCAGGGAAAAAAGAAAATGGTTACTTAAAAGAATACTCTTTTTAAAAAAAGTCCAGTTTCTTGGAATAAGCAACAGATAAAGGGAATAGTCATTTCTGGAGAAGACATGTGCTTTGCCTACACCAACAGCAACTACCAGAGGTTGGATGTCAGAGCAGGGCTCTCGGGTCAGCCCACTTCTCCAAGGGCCATCCTCTACAACAATGCTCTTTTAAATCAAGAGATTTCTGTCAGCGTGTGACCAGTTCCTCTCTTCAGATTTGTCTCTTGCTTAAAATAATGCAATACCCTCTTTCAAGAGAGATGCTTCGGACTCCTTTGGCTTGCAGGCCTTAAATCATGCTGTGAGAGTCAATCCCTAAAGAGCATGTGCAGCCCTCCTCTTTGGCTAACTACGTAATTAGAAGATGAGCGCAGTCACCCTAATTGCTTCCTGCGGAGAGGTTACATTTGACATCAGTTTTTCCTGACCGTCATTCAAATGACCTGTCTCTTTCTAGCCCTGCATGGAATATCACGCAGCTCGTTAAGTCTCCACAACTCTTTCCTTCTGGTTTTGTAGGAATGCCAGAACCCTATAAAACTCATAATTTCTTTCCTGAGGAACTAATGACAGGTCCAGGTACTGTTTGTGGTCAGCCATAAGACCAATCCTGCAGCCCATAAAAGAGTTTCTTGAGAAATTACCGTTTCGTTTACATCAGAACAAATGTGGTTTTAATTTTTGCAATAATATAAAAAGATGCAAGGCATAGGGAGGACAGGTAAATGTGTCTGTTTAAACTCTTAATAGCTACGTGCTTGCCCTCTAATTTCCTCTTCAGTCATTCAGAGCATCTGCTAACGCTCCGCTTACCAACCATGTGGTTTCTCAAGTGAGAAAGTGCAGCGAGTCTGACTTTTAGTTTTCATATTCATATCTCACCGCACGTAGAGCACAACGGTGCTTTGATTCTGTTTAGTCTTGATTTACAGAGGTATAATTCCCTGTCTCGGGTGATGGGTCTCCGCTCCATCACACGCTGCTCAAAAGATTGAGGCAACAGGGTCACCGCTCTGTCCTCCATCTCTCCTCCGACGCAGCGTATATCAGTGCATGGGGACAACCAGACACTAACAAACCAGGCAGGGTTTTTCATACAGCTTGAGATGAAGTGCCAGCTATCTGCTCCATGGTACCCACAAGTTCCCCAAACAACGCAGGCCATCATTTGGGACAGGCAGTCTTTTAGAAAGGGAAGCACGCACACCTCCCTGTCATATCACAGAACGGTTTGGGTTGGAAGAGACCCTAAAGATTATCCAGTGCCACCCCCTGCCCTGGGCAGGGACACCTCCCACCAGACCAGGTTGCTCCAAGCCCCGTCCAACCTGGCCTTGAACCCCTCCAGGGATGGGACAACCACAGCTTCTCTGGGCAACCTGGGCCAGGGGCTCACCACCCTCACAGCAAAGAATTCCTTCCTGAGATCTCATCTAAATCTCCCCTCTTTCAGTTTAAAACTGTTCCCCCTCCTCCTATGGCTCCCCTCCCTGATCCAGAGTCCCTCCCCAGCTTTCCTGGAGCCCCTTTGGGCACTGGAAAGGGCTCTAAGGTCTCCCCGGAGCCTTCTCTTCTCCAGGCTGAACCCCCCCAACTCCCTCAGCCTGTCCTCACAGCAGAGGGGCTCCAGCCCTCCCAGCATCTCCGGGGCCTCCTCTGGCCCCGCTCCAACACCTCCGTGTCCTTGTGCTGTTGGTGCCCCAGAGCTGGAGGCAGCACTGCAGGGGGGTCTCCCCAGAGCAGAGTTTCCAGTTCTGTTTTCATAGGGAACTTGAAGAGGGTTTGGCCTTACCACCAAAGCCCTTTGTGGATGGCCCTGGGGCTGCTTACAGGACAAGACAGGTAAAAGAGACAGCAAGAGGCAGATGGCACCCAGCATAACATGGACCTGCTGCACTGCTCGCTGCGTGATTACAGCCATGATACCACTGAAACATGAACCTGAAGGTGTTTGAGGAGCTCCCAACCACTTTTTCCGTTTGAGTAGAACTGTCAGCCTGATTTAAGCCTTTTGTTGCATTGTCAGAATAAATCAGCATTTGCCATTTGCTCTTCAATAGTTTCAGCCGGGCTACTTTGCTCTAAAAAACCTGCCCAGCCTCCCTCTCCCCGGTTCCCGGGCTCCCAGTGACTCAGCCCAGAGCAAACAACAGGAGGTATTTCTGAGCACAGCACACATTAGCTGTAAAGCCCTGACACAGGACATTTCAACCCAGGATAGGTATATTTTTTCCCTGGGACCTGTTCTGTCCTGTTGCGTTTTTTGGACCCGCGTAAGACGACAAGGTGTTCACCAAGAATTAGGGTCCTTCCACAGCCACAGAAGCTGCCAGACCCACCAGAAAGACAACCAGAAGCTCAACCAGCACCTCCAAGGAAGCTTTTCCATGTGCTTGCCTGTTGTCCTGCACTTCCCCCAGTGTTCGCCCCACAGCCCCCGTTGCCAGCAGCCTTTTGGACTAACAGACCTTCAGTTTGACCCAGGACAGCTGTATTTTGTTCTTACCCGTTCAATGCTGTCTAGATGTCTGATGGATTTTTTCTCCCTGCACTGATCTTAACCAGATTGTAGCTTCCCTGGAGAATAAGCTGTTCATAAATGGGGCTCTTAGCTGTTTCCTATTTTTAGATTCTGGTTTATTTCAAATTATTTTGGCAGTATCTTCATATTAGCATTTTATGTTAGCTGTGGAGATGACTGAAGGCTTGAAATGGAGCTGCACTCCCAGAACTCATTAGTTGGAGATACAGCATTGGTGTCACGGCAGCTTGGGAATCAGTATTGTAATGTCTGTCAGATCCAAAGTTTGTATTTCAGTGAATAATGTTTAAAATACTCCAACCCAAGTTCTCCTAACTCACAGCTGTGCAAAGCCATTGACAGCAAACACACCACAGAAAACCCTACGACCCTGGTTATGGGTCAGGGCTGCGTCTGAATCCTCATGCAAGGGTCCTACTTGCTTCGCTCCATGTGGATCCATGCAGAGAGCCTACTCTACAGGATCTCTATAAGGACAAGAATGCAATTTTAAATACAGTAATTTTTGTAATAGAGTCTATGCTTGGAGTGAAACACCCAGGAAAGATGACCCTCTATTGTCACGTGGAAACGAACAAATACACGAGGAAGGAGCAGGAGGGATCTGGGTGTCTCCTTCAGGCACCCATCAAGCTACAAGCAGCCAGCACCCACACTCAGCAGCCATGGGCTCACCCAGAACGCTCCTTAGCCAGCCAAGGCCAGCTACTGCCCAACAAGCTGCTGAGCACCTACTGTTAGAAACAAGCACACACAAAAAGCCAAGTGGTTTTTTGTTCAAGTGATAATAAACCTTGTTTTGCATATTAGTCCCTTCTCTAGGGTTATGGTTAAACAACATATTGCCGTGGGTGTAGGGTCTCTCCAGGGCAGTGACATTAAAGCCCAGCAGTGCAGGGAGGTTTGGGGACGGAGGTTTTACCAAAGGGTCCTTGACTCTGCCGTGAGCAGGAACCACAGCACGCGCAACCTGAACGAAGCCTGAACAAATTTGGGATACGTTATGAAGTTAAAAACACTGCAAAGAAAATCTGCACTGAGTTACCAAAGGTCTCGATTCTCAAAAGGGCTCTCCAAAGGAACTGAGGTTTGAGAATAGAATAGGCTTAAAAAAAAGCTTATCGCTCTTTTTCTTAAGTTCTCCATCAGTGCTAAGAACAAACTGCTTTAAAATCAAGGTAGGATGAACACAGAACAAGACAAGATCAATGGATAGGTAGCTCGGGGTGCTGTAAGCGGTCTCACCAGGACCAGGACAGGTTGTGTCTCCCCACCACACGCTGTCTTTCTACGGGCAACGTCGAGTCCCCAAAAGCAACTCAGGGGCTGGGGCCAAACACGGGCTCCGTCCCGCAGTGCCTGCTTGCCCTGCATGTGCCGTGCTTCGTCTTGCCCACGCTGGGTGCCTGCCAGGATCTGGGCTGTTCGTCTGCATCTTCTCCAGCCAAGAGCTCAAGAAGGGCAATTACACTCTAGCAAGGAGCCAGCCCGGTCCCTCACACCCTGCTAACCCCCGGGGCTGCAGGGCACGGCGCCGGTGCTAGTGAAGAATCATGTGGGTGAACAGGGCGGTTTGAGCCCTCATGGTGTTGGCAGCTCACGAGGTGTCCCTCCCTGCGAGGTACCCAGCTCCCCAAGAGCTCTGCTTGTGCCGCGGGGTGACATCAACCTCAATACACATTCAGAGCAGTCAAGTGTACGGCACCGAGAGCCAAACCCACAGCAAACACCACGGGCTTAAAGAAATGTAAATATTTTTATTAAAGTTCCCCTTAAGGTTTTTCTTTTTCAAGTAGACAAGAATCCTGCCTCATTTGGAAGCACCGAGCTCCCAAAGCCACAACTTCATACAGCAGTGAAGCAGCACTGATTGAACTCCCGGCCACCCATTAACTCACACTGCTGGTTATTGCCCTGCACTTGGAGATACTTTCCCACCAACACAAAACCAAAGCCAACTGATGGAGACTTGGGGTGAAGTTACGCAAGCCAGCTGACCAACCCCACAGTTCACCCACGAGAGGAGGGAGGACCTTCTCTCTGCACTTCCCCACTCCTGGGTGCCATCCAGTCCTGGTGCTCAGCAGGTTTTTAAGCACAGCCTGGGATCTGCTGGGATGTCCAGTAGAGCTGAATGGTTTTCTGAGAGCAAATCAGAGCAATGGGTCCAGTGCACTGGACCTGACATCTGGGACCAAGGCAGGGATGGAGTTACCTGGTGGTGAGCTCTTCAGGAGATGATCACAGAATCAGAGAATGGTTTGAGTTGGAAGGGAACTTAAAGATCATCTCATTCCTCCCCTCCTGCCCTGGGCAGGGACACCTCCCACCAGACCAGGTTGCTCCAAGCC
>VWZL01002265.1:166381-212057 GCA_013396915.1 Stercorarius parasiticus | reverse complement strand
CCATCCCTTCATCCCCCAGCCCGGATTTGTGCTTGGGGTTGCCCCGACCCATGTGCAGCACCTTGCACTTGGCCTTGCTAATGATGAAGCAGATCCCACACAGCACTGTGCATGGAATACCCACTGCCCATCGCCTGATCACTGCTGCATCTTCAGCGGAAGGCAACTGTGAGAGGACAACAGACGTGCAGGACCAGTCAGTGTGCTGGGGATGTCACTGGCACTCGTGTTTTCACAGCTCCTTTTATGCCCATCGAAGTGCATTTGCGTGTACTCTTCCCGAGGGGACTGTGTGGGCACAGCACGGTGTCTGCTCTGGGAAGGCAGCGTAAACACGCGTCATTTCTAGTGCTCTCCCAAAATTAAATAAAGTCAATATAGAACAATGCTCTGCATTTAACCCCACCACAAAACTAAGCAACTGCTTCTCCTTTTCTCCCAAAAAAAAAAAAAAGCAGATGCATAGGAATATTTATGAATAGAAAATACCAAAAGAAACAACAAGCATGCACAGCTAGCAGTATCGTAAGAGCAGGGCATGTGGAGGTTTGCAGAACGTGTGCCCCCGGTGAGCAGCTCCAGGCTTTCAGGAGCAGAGAGTGGGATCTCCCGTGCAGCGCCCGCAGAGCGTGTCTCCTGCAGGAATTCGCCCCAGTAGGAAGCCAGAATGTATTTTTTTCCCCTTTTCTAAAAAGCATATTATTCTCCCTAATCCGCTCAGGACAAGTCTCATTCGTGATGCCTTTGTACATCCTCCACATAGCACTGGGTTTCAAAATATACTGGAGGCTCAATATCGGCACCTGTCTCATTCCTTTCATACTATTCCAGCAGGAAAAGGAGAATTTTAAAGAAAGAGACTCCAGTAAGCGGCCCTTCTCTCACTGTCCTCTGCCTCCTTGGTCACCACAGGAATTTTGGTCCCAGTGCTGCGAGCATCACCTCCACACCGGGGATAACAAGGGGAGATGCGACCCACAGGCTGTAGCACTGGACCAACACCCCACAACTCACCACCTCCTTTTGCCAAGTCATCAACCAGTGAACTATATCTGCACAAGCACAAACCAATTTTTTTAAAACAAGTTTTGCCAATTGTTTTCCCCAGCACCTTTCCCAAGATGACCACCCGCCTCTCTCCTCTCCTCCAGGGAGAGCAGGACCAACAAGCAGCCCCCTCCCCAGCTGAGCAGATACTCTGATGCTATGGAACAGACTGGAAATCCCCCAAAGTCATCAGCGGCTATCTTATCTGGAGCCTCATTAGGATTTATGGAGTGCTAGCATCTCACATCAGGCCAATAAAATAAAGCACATTAAGGCAACTGTTGTCCTGAGCCAGTTGGCGTTGGAAGCCATGCAGTATCATTTACTAAGCAAGATTATTCGCAGTGAGAGGAGTTGACTCTTGAAACACACATAGCGTTATACTTTCCCCCCCGGAGATGGAGCACAGAACTGGGTCAGGGCTGCAAGACCCGTCAGCGCAGCAGCAAATCTCGGGGGGCAAAGTTCCCCGTGCCTCGCCATGCGCGTCCCACTGCCCATGCAGGGACAACCCTGCGCGCCACAGTGATGGCTCAGCTCAGAGCTGGCTTTGCTCAAGCCATCTCTAGAGTTGGGCCAACACCACAATCAGCGCTTAAGTGAAAGGATAATTTGTTACATTAATCCCTTTTTTGACTCTTTTCCCCAGAATCCTACCCCTGTAGCATCACCCGTGTCACGACCAAAGCAGGACTGAGCTGGGGAGGTGGTTCCTCCTCGCTGCCTGCACAGGGCTCAGCCATCAGAGAGGAGAAATTGGTATTTATTCCCCCCTCAGTTTTTACTCAAATTAACAAAAGGTACCTATTCAGGCCAATCACACCTACACAAAAAAGGCAGTTTCCTCTCCCAGATTGTCTTCGCTTTCACCCTTAAGAAAAAAAACGACTGTAACAAAACACAACGCATCCCCTCAATTAATGAAGCCCTATTCCCAGAACGTAATGGGTTAAGACGTGCAATCCCATGCAAGCCTACACAGACCACACCACTCTTCTCTTAAATCAATGCTAGTTTGTTACAGACAAGTCTGGGGAAATTTTCTGTTCTGCAAGTGTGATCAAAAGGGCCTGATTAAAGCCTTCGAGAGGCTTTCAAGATAGTGTGACAAAATTCTCAGCTTTTAAACAAAGCAAGCCTGTTCTAACATCAGGAAGCATGCTCCGAGGCAGCAGATGATCTTACGGTAGCAATATCTTTGCAAACAGGAAGAACCAAGAGTTAAATGACTAACTAATGAAGATAAATTCCCCAAATCCTTTAAGCATTCTTTCCAGGGATTCTCTTCAGCTTTTCAAAGCATCGTGCCTTGAACTGACATACATTCCTTGCCAATCTATTTGCATTTTTCTAACTGCTCATAAAAAAGTTCAACGTATCAAGACATTATTTAGGTATGCTGCACAGCCCAGCAAATGAAAAGCACTGTTTATGCAGCATGAATTCATTTAACTACTGAAGAAAACAAGATGAAACTTAAGAGCATAAAAGGGAAAGAACAAGAGCACGACGTTATAAAAGGCGAGACGCTTGAAAATCCTTTTGAATCCGAGTACTAATGGATCCAGACCCAAATTTAGAAACAGATTCATAGCGCAGATCCTAATCCAGCTCAAAGGCTGAGGTTTCTGTACAAAGAAATGGCTGAGAATCAATGAAATCGGATATGAATTTTAGATTGACCAACCACATAACCTGAGTGCAACCCTCAAAGAGCTGACTGAGAAAGGCACAGGTCGTTCAGACACACACATCTGCCTTATTTTGCCAAAAGCTTGCCTTGCTCAGCCCAAGGGCACCCAGAACTCCGGCAGCACACCATGCTGCCTGCTGCATTCATGGTCCCCAAGAGCCCTCTTACCCTTTCTTCCAATGAGGAGCTGCAGATACACTGCTCTGCTACACAGAATCATGGAATGGTTTGGGTTGGAAGGGACCTTAAAGCCCATCCAATGCCACCCCCTGCCCTGGGCAGGGACACCTCCCACCAGACCAGGTTGCTCAGAGCCCCGTCCAACCTGGCCTCGAACCCCTCCAGGGATAGGGCAGACACAGCTTCTCTGGGCAACCTGGGCCAGGGGCTCACCGCCCTCACAGCAAAGAATTTCTCACATCTAAATCTCCCCTCTTTCACTTTAGAAGGACCCCTCTTAACCACTACACCACTACACCTGCTATTACTCTTCATCTGCTTTATGCTCGCTCTGCCAGGTTGGGGAGCAAGGCCAGGGTGGGACATCCTGCCCAGGGGACCCTGGCTAACCCTTGATGTAGGTGTGCCCGGAGCATCACTGCAGGTCCTCAGACACCACACCATCGCATGCCACTCAGCAAACTGGATTCAACAGCATCAGAGAAGGTGTTTACGATCATCTCCATGAGATGTTTAGTGCTCAGCTCCCCTACAAAGCCTCCCCATCTCAGAGGTCTCACAGCAGGAGCGGGGCCTCCTGAACCCCTGGCTGGGGAAAGCCCTGGGTGCTTTGCAGAAGACGTGCAGGAGCTGCCCGGAGCTCTCCCTTTCAAATCACCGTCCTCCTCAGCCAGGAAGGTGGGTTGATGCTTCGTTTCCTATCAAAAGCAAAGCAGCAGCAGCAGCAGCGGTATCTCCAAAGAGAAGAAAACCCTCCAACACAAAAGTTTGGGCTCAGCTGGTGAGCAAACCTGAAGCTTCTCTCTTGTGGAACAGGCAGGTGTTAATCTCGCACAGGCCGCAGGGATTCATGCCTTGGCAATGCGGCTGCCTTCTCCCCGTTGAATTCTGACCGCTAGGTATTTTTCAGGGTTTAGTCTTTTGTACCAAAAGCTTTACATGTGTTAAAGGCTTCTGGGGAGCATTTGGTGGCTTATGGTGAATGATGGCCCTCAGCCGTGGCTGGGACCTCCCAGCTGAGCTTCTGCTCATGGTGCCTGCTATTGAACAGACTCGGATTTAACTGTTCACGACAGTTTCTCTCCTAGCTGTGCATTGCCCGTATCTGATAATTAAGAATAATTACTTTAAATAATCTTCCTTAACCTGGTATATTTTGCTTTCTTTACAACTTGTACTGTAAAACGTCACTCGCACGTCATCTGCTATCAGTCCAACAACATGTAAAACCACTTAAGGCTTAACGGGCGTGAACTGGAGTTGCTCTGCTTGGCAGGAAAGATTGAGTGTGGCACGGGCCTTTGAGGCATCTTTATGATGTTTGGAAAATTCATTGGCTGAAATACTCTTGCACAGCAGGTTTGGTTTTTTTTTAAAAACTAGAGCTGTATTCTCTCTGGTGAGAAAGTGGGGTTTACTTTAGGTCTCTGCTGGCTGGAAAAGCTACTCGAATGCCCCACTGCAGCTCAAGAGTTTTGCAATTGCACCAAGTCACCCAACGGATCCTGGCTTTGCTCGATGGTTTTTTGTAAATCCTGAAGTAGAAACCAAACACAACCTTATCTTCCAGGGCTTGGGTCAAGCGTGGCGTTAATGGCTGTGGACAAATCCACCCTGTGAGCCAAGCTCTGGCCAGATAGGCCGTGGTTCGCTTGGGTACACATCCAGCAGCGCCTCTCCGACAACAAATCAGAGGATTTTCTGCGAACATGTTTGTTTTAGCCTTTTTTTTTTTTTTTTTAAATCAATGCTACCAGATCTTGAGAGATCTGCTGTTTTCTTTCACACTCCAGCACCTGTGGTCACAGATGACTTTAAAAATAGAAACATTTTCACTAAGTGTTTAGGTATCTAAGAACCCTGAGTCAATGCGTTTTAGGAGCTCAGAAAGCAAACAACAAATGCGGTCAGAAATACTACATTGAAGAGGACTTGCGTCTTCTAGGATCTGCCATGTGACTCCTGCAGACTTGTGATATGCACTTTCCCCCCAAAGCTTCAAAAAATAAATAAATAATTGAATTGCAGTAGTCTGCACTAACTCCACACAATCCATAATGGCATACTTGTATTAAAATCAAAGGACTGATCTACCCCAATGGCAGGACCAGGCTTATCACCATCTCTTGTGCTACACAGCCACAAAAAGTTTAAGAAAAAAAAAGAATAATTCCACTTATTTCCCTTGTATGCTTCCTACACGAACAGGGCTGTGTTAGTAAGCCTGCTACCTAACTTTATTCTCTTTTATCGCTGTATCAGGTAGCATACAACCATGCACTTTTCCAAACTAACTCTGAATACCTGTCCCAACAGGCAATCTTTCAATCTTCAAGAAGTCAGAAAATTGACATCACCATCATTTAAAAGTAAAGAATAAAAAAAAAGAAAGAAAAAAAAAAATCCCCAAACCACAAAAAAACCCCTCGTCCCAGCTCTGAACCCCCCAGTCACATGGAGCCCCTTCTGCTTTGTTCAAACCTGCCAGAGGCCTGCAGTGTTTTCAAGGGTGTGCTGAGTTTATTTTGCTAAACTCGCCCCAAGGTCAGACCCTGCATGAATGGACCTACATGAATCATCCTTTCCGCCTGCTTTCCCACTCCGGATTATCAGTGTGCTTGTTTACGGTAATTAGCATTAGGCTTTCATTCCAGCATATTCTACCATTACTGTCTCCTGAACCAGCACAGGCATTTATTCTTCTCTTTCTGTTATCAACTAAAGTCTCCGTGATAGAATAACTTCAGCAGCAAATCTATCACATACATAGTTTCGTTAGTTCTTGTCTGTAGTTCAGATTAACTGTTCAGTGCCAGTACAGCTTCAAGCGTAACCACCCAGATCTCTTGCCCCAGACCTTACAAGCACCAATCACTGGAAGAACGATGAGGACAAAAAAGCATGACAGGCAAAACTATTTCCTTCCACTTAAAAAAATCATCCCGCTTGATCTATTACATTCTAACAAACATTATTATGCAACCAAATGAGAAACAGTAGCATTATTGAGTTCTACAAAGGCAATAAAGACACCGAAGGTCAGCAGAAGTCAGCTGGTTTTAGGATTCATCAACACAGGGCAACTACTTCAGTCCGTTTGGGAGCTCTAAGCAGAAAGTGCATCATTTCCATTTAATAAACAATCAAATACATACAAGTTATATGTAAAAATCAGGAAAAAAACTTCTGGAAAGCAAAGAGAAAAGCCCTGTTCCCTTTAGCGGCACCTCTGGTTCTCGCCTTCTCCGCCAACACAGGTGGAGCTCCTGGGATAGCCACACACGGCCCCAGCCCTGCCCCGCCAAGCTCTGCGGAGCCCCCCGCGCTCTGCCATCCCCCCACACCAGAACAAGCCCCGCAGGCCAGCCCAGGAGATCCTCCTCCGAGCGGGTACCCTCGGCGCGCCAGTGGGATCACAGGAACGCGCTGGGGCATTTGCCAGCTGCCCCGATAGAGTCAACAAGACAACTTTTACTGGAATTCCTCCCTCAGCAGAATTCCTTCTCGAGTGTCCCAGCCTGTAACAGGACATGTATTTGCTCAAATACAAAAGCTACTTAAGTTTAAAAGTCAACCTTAATTCAAACAATACCTGGATAATGGATTGCAGACCAATTATTTCTCACCCTTCTTGTGTTACAGTTCCAAGCCAACACTGAAAAATGCATGTTTGCTGCTTGGCTAGAGACTAGTGGGTAAACTAGTGTTGAAGCCAGCAGATAAACTGTAGTAAAAACTTTTAAAAAATACTGGAATCAGTCCATTTTTGAATTATGTGTTTAGCCAAGTAATTTTTCTATGACTCTACAAGCAGCAAGTGCTTGGATTAACACTGGCAGAGTCGGGTCGATGACGACATTGACTGCTGGAGGAGCTGGACAAGCGAGTTCGGGTGATTAAACGCATTCAGCTCCTCCAGTTACGCTAATGACTGATTATCTTTTAATCCCAGGCAAGGGGTAGATCAACTGTGATCCCACACAGAACCGCAGCACTCGCGGATGTGGTTACAAGCACAACACAGACAGCAGCTGAGTAAGTCGTTCCATTTCTGCTTCTGAACCCTGGTTGCTGGTCAAAGGTGACGCTGGCCCTGCACTAAGCCCCCTTCCCACCAAGGGCAAAGAGTGGCCAGTTGTCAGCTTGCCCAACCAAGGAAAAGCAGCTGTCAGCTAACAGAAACTTAATTAAGTCTTAAAAGCTCTTTCTATCAAGTCATTAAGGCCAACTCAGATGTTTTGGATCATTCCCCTACCCCTATAAATATCACTAGGAGGAGGTACCATCAATTACATGATGTATTACACCCAGCGTTAGCTTACTGTAACCACGGGTATAAAAGGAGCTGGGTTTCTTCCCCAGTGCACAGCCTTGGGCTATAATGCCTGTCCCAGCACTGTGCTGACAATGCACCAACATCACCCCTCTGTGCCCCAAAACCAGCCCAGCAAACTCCAGCCCCACTCATCTGGGTCCCCCAGAAAATGCAAGAAGAAACAGGGGGAAAAAAAAAAAGCTAGGTATACTAGCCACATGAGAAAGATGCCCTAAGCACACCCTCCTGGATTTACCTTTCTCTTTCCTCATCTTTAATACTGAAGAACCGAGTACCCCAGCTCCATCCCTGCCCCCTCTGGGGCGGTGCCCAGCAGCAGCTGTTCCCAGGCACTTGGGCAATCAGATCTTTGCCACTTAAGACTGAACAAACCACAGAGGGAAGTGACCTGCTTTCAAGAAAAATAGATCATTCCTTGATTTCATGAGCATATTGGGAACAGCTGCAAGGGATGGGCTCGACACCACCAGCTGCACCTGGAGAAATGTCGTGACCCCGCAGGGGGCTCAAGGCTAAAGCAAGTCCTGGTGAGAACAAGTCCCATTCCAAAGCAGGACTACGTGATTGTTATTTTCCTTGCTGACAAATCCATATTTTTTTCCAGGTTTATCCCTTGACAATACTGTCACAAGCCACTTTTGGGGACTACCTTCAGCTTTCTTTCCTTCCTGCCCCACGCCAGGCACCTCTCCCTGCCCGGCGTTCAGCCCCATGGCGGTGCCTCCCTGGCAGCTCCAGTCACACCGATGCTTTATTATTTCCCCTCCAGCAGTGACATTTGGGCTTCAGGCCCCACAAATGCCAACATTAAGGAACTCTGCCCTCATTTAATCCAGAGCAATGACACTCAGAGAGGCTTTGGAGAAGAAGCTGCACCCTTCTAGAGTCCCCCCCAGCAGACAGCAAAGCATCACTCGCTGTGGCTCCGGGGGCAGCGGCACATCTCTGTGCTGGTATAGCAAGGGAGAGAGGTCTGGGGAGAAATTGTTTCTTGTAGTAGGTGCAGCAAAGAGTAGAGAAAACCAACCTATTAATGACCAAATAATTATTTTTTCAACCCCTACACAGATGAATTTGTATTCTGTAAGTAGGCAGCCAGCCTCTGGCACCCAGACCTGAATGTGGGTGGCTTTGGGATGCTGTGAATCCCAAACTACAACCTTTGAATTCCCAATGTAGGACGCTTGCAGAGCCTTACAGCCCCAACACCTTGTGGTGCGTTGGTCCTCAACTTCCCCCTCAGGCACAGCAACCCGCATCCCTTGGGGAGCCCATCCCGCCCGGAGCACAGCAGCATCTCGGGCTCACAGCTGGATGCAGGAGTCCCAGAGTCTGGTTCCGCCTCCCGGCGGAATTTCTGCTTTTCAAAATATGTTTGTAATTTAATGGCATTTTAATATAAAACCAATAAAATAAAAATAAAAAAGCACTTTGAAGGAAGCAGAAGTCAGCCAAAAGCCTCGACAATTAGGCTACAGCAAGAGGCTCCCTCCCTCCTGCAGCGACCCAGCCTGGGCAAGGGGGGAGCCCCCAGACCCCTTGCCTGGATTTCAAGCTGGAAAGAACGGATTTACTGGTTAGACAATTAAACTAATTGTCTAACTAGACAATCACAGAATAAAAGTGAATATGGCACCACACCAGCCACGCTCAGCCCTCTGCAAAGAGGCAGGGTGACACAGACCCACCACTGAGCAAAGCCCTGGCTCCCTGGGGAGCATCCCCAGCCCCTTCCTGCACCCCCGTGGCCAGAAGCGGTGGCCGAAGCCAATTCTTCCCCAGTTTTAACATCTTCAGGTACTATTTGCAAAGCCAGCGAGGTCTCTTCTTGTGTTAAGAGACCAGAGGCCAAGCAGAGCCCCCTACACCCATATTTATATTCCCAGCGAGCTGTTCATCACCCTCTGGGAGCAGCCATTGTGTACAGAACATTGGAGCATCGCCCCTCTCTTCAGTGGGAGCAGACTTTTAAAAAGGATCTAATTTAAAAGGCTGCCCTGCTCAGGAACATGAAATAACACCCCACGACTGCTGCTTGCATTACAGCTCCTTGTGATCCAAAGCAAAGACCAGCCCGATGAGAATTATCCTCACACCTCCCAGGTTTGCTGAATCAAAGAAGGAATTTGGCAAGCCACCTGCCTAGGCAAAAGCAGACTTTGTTTTTTCTTGTTTAATGTTAAACCAAACTTTTTTTTCAAACTAACAGGAAAACACGCTCCCTCCGCTAAATTACAATGTTCATTTTCACAACCGGAATGTTTTTACAGTCACCGAGAGGCGATTTTGTGTTTTGGTGTGATGCGTCCCACATTACCGGGGGAGGAAGAGGACTTCCCCGTGGCCACGAGGTGCAGGCTGAGCCCCAAAAGCTGAGTGCCGCCCCTCACAGCACAGCACCCCCGGCTGTGTGCGCACCCCAGCAGCACAGCCAGCCCCCCCAGCTGCTGCTCCCTTCACGTCCTGGCCTTTCCCGAGCTGGGATTTCCCTCCTCTCTATCCATCTCCTCCTGCTACTCTCCTCCAAAACTGGCTGGAACACTTGGGAAGGGACAGTCCAAAGTGAAAACAGAGACATAAAGCTGTGTAATAGGCGCATTCAAACTCAAACACAAACCGAGTCTCTTTAAAACACACTCTCTTCCATAATTATTTCTTTAAAACTCAGAGTACACGTTTTCCCTTTTCTGTCACAGCTTTGGCAGATGAATGAAAAGACGGCAAACAGCTTGTATGTGTTACAACAATATTTTTAAGTTATAGCTCCTTTCAAAGCCTTTCAATCCTCGCAGTGTTTGCTCAGGCGCCGCAGCAGCTGCCCGGGAGAGCTCGGCAGTAACACACAGCCCCAGCAAGGCCGGGCAGCTGCGGTGTCCAGCCCTTTCCCAGGGCAGCCCGCCGGTGATGGAAACACCAGTGCCCACAGGAACGTGCCCGGCTCGGGCACAGCACCTCATCCATCACTCCACCTCGCCGCGCTCCTTCCTTGCACGGGGGATGCTTTGTTTTCATATATATCTACGCACAAAGCCTATTTCAAGCTAGCTGCGGTGTCTTCGCAAAGAAGTTTCCAGAATACATCTTGGTGAGGTTAAACACAAGTGTGAGTGCACTTAGACAGTAATTACTACCAGCCCACAGGGACCCCATAATACAGCAGCCTGCGTGGAGGAACTTCTTGCTGACTTTACTCCTGCCTTCCCGAAAAAAAACACCCCAACAGCCTGTGAACTCGGTCCAGGGCACGACTCCAAGCCCTCTGTAGCACTGAGCACTAAAAACTCCGACAGCGGATCTTTATGAATTAACATCCAAAAAAATAAACGCAGCGTGGAGAACGCTATCAGCTCTGCTGAACCAGTGCTGCGGTCAGAGGGGAAAAACCTTACTTGCGTGTATTTCTGTGTGTATACGTACTAACAGATAATTAAAAAGACCCCAAACGCTGCTCCCCGCCGGTCCTGGGTACCAGCGGACCCACCCCGCTCCCATCCCCGCCGGTCCGTCCCCCCCACTCCGTCCCCAGCTCACCCTGGAGATGGTCAGGGGGGCGCTGAAGTCTTTCCCGCCCACCAAGCGAAACCCCCACGGCGAAGGACCACGCAGGACCACCGAGTGGGACATGGCGAGGGCGGTGGGGCTCTCCCTGCCCGCTGCGACTCCGGCTCCCACTCGCGATCGCGATCCGAATCGCTTCGCGCGCCTCCGAAACGCCGGGATGGGTCGATCCCGCCTCCCCGACACGCCCCACCACGCGGGGCGTGTTGGGGAGGCGGGATCGACCCGTCCCGGTCGTTGTAGGGGGGGGGCTTTATCATGGATTTTTCCCCCCGAACGTTTTTACCGGTGGGTTTCGGAGCGAGCGCTCGCAGTAGTGAAGTCTGCGTTTGGTGCACGTACGGCGCCTTCATCCTCTGAAGTGGAAGGAAAATGATGCAACGGGTCGGTAAACATGTAGTCACAGTTTTGTTCATCACAAAGCGGCATGTTGAAGGAGAAAAGAGAAACTTCCGAGAAAATAGACGGGTTGGGTTTAGAGCAATTGGGAATCCTTCATGGTTATCACTTGGCCCCAAAAGAAACTTCCAAGAAAATAGTCAGGTGGGTTTAAGGCAGTTTGGGGATTCTTCATGGTTATCACTTGGCCAAAAGATGAGCTTCCAACAAAATAGGTTGGGTTTAAGGCAGTTTGTGAATCCTTCATGGTTATCACTTGGCCCAAAAAGAAACTTCCAAGAAAATGGTCAGGTTGGGTTTAAAGCAGTTTGGGAATACTTCATAGTTATCCCTCGGGCAAAAGAGAAACTTCCAAGAAAATAGGATGGGTTTAAAGCAGTTTGGGGATTCTTCATGGTTATATCCCTTGGCCAAACGAGAAACTTCTGAGAAAATAGTCAGGTTGGATTTAAAGCCGTTTGGGAATCCTTCATGGCTATCACTTGGCCCAAAGAGAAACTTGCAAGAAAATAGTCAGGTTGGGTTTAAGGCAGCCTTGAGAAAAGAAGGCTTAGGGGTGACCTTATCACTCTGTTATAGTATTTAAAGGGTGACTACAAAGAAGATGGAGACCCCCTTTTTAGAAACAGTCACATGGAAAGGATGAGGGGTAACGGGTACAAGTTATCCCTGGGGAGATTCCAATTGGACACAAGAGGAAAATTGTTCACAATGAGAACAATCACCCACTGGAATAATCTCCCCAGGGAAGTGGTGGATTCCCCAGCATTGGACACTTTTAAGATTCAGACGGACAGGGTGCTGGTCCATCTTGTCTAGACTGTGCTTTTGCCAAGAAAGGTTGGGCCAGAGGATCCTTGAGGTCCCTTCCAACCTGGTATTCTATGATGCTCTGACTCAGTTTGGGAATCACTTGGCCGATGCACCCCAGCATTGCTCTGTCTTTGCAGGGGTCTCTGGCAGCACCAGGCACCGCAGAGCATCCCTGCTTCCTGCTGGTACAGCAAATTGGTGACCATCGGAGCACACAGAAGATGTCCATGCTGCAGAGGGTGTTCACTGTGATGGTTTGTAGGCATGCGGTGGTAGCTTGGAGGTGGGATGGGTGGGCAGCAGAGCTGCTCAGCATCTCCCCCAAAAGCTGACAGCAAATCTCAAAACGCTTGTAAACCTCCCTCTCTTCCTGGAAAGGGCTGGTCTGGAATATCCCACTTCAAAAAATGACACTAACAAAGGATTCATTGTTTGAAAAGTCCAGTTTCATCAAGTACCTTCTTGTTGCCCGGTTTCTGTGAGTTTGATTTATGTGCTATTTGCAGTGCATGCTTTTTGCACGCATTTGCTCGTGACACAGGAAGGTTTGTGTGACCATCTCACTGCCATGCCCGTCTTACCCACGAAGCTTCGGCGTGGGACAGGGCTGGGAGCTGAGGCTTTCAGCACACTCCTGAGCTGTGCTGCAGCCTTGTGATTTAGCAACGTGAGTACAGCGAGCGCACGGTGTTACGAACCCAAAACCACAATAACCTTTGTTTGCTTTGCTAGAAAGGTGCCTACAGAGGAGCAGCTCGGCTGCAGCTGGTACCCGTGGAGCTTTCGCCTGGACTCTTTGTTCCACGTGAGCGTTGCCTCCACAGAGGGCGGCTCTAAAAGCTGACTTTTGTCTGTGCGACTGGGGATGAATCATACCTCCTCATTCCTGCATGATATCACCCAGCCTGCAGAAGTCTGGGAGTAGGCTGGCCTGAGGTTTCCTTGCTTGCGTTAGAAAATCCACCCAGCCGAACACCGAAATTTGCCTTGCTGGAGGCCTAGTTTATGTCCCACCTTCCCTGCTCTCGGTGTTCGGTGACGAGGAGCAGTTTCCCAAAGGACTGAGTTAAATATGTGCACAAATGCGGTGTGGCGGCACTGGCATCCCTCCCTCTCAGGAGGGAAAAGAAAAAAATCCTTTCGTAAAAGAAACTAAGTTTGCTGGAAAGGAGCAGTAATACAAGCAGAGAAAAGGGAAAAAGCAGAGAAAAAAAATGGAGACTGCAGATCTGAGGAGTCAAACGTTTTTCACTGGCATTCAGCGGGGCTTTGTTACCGGGGTGGTTTCTAAATTACACTCAGGCTGTGAGTGACAGACTCTGCCGCCCAGCAAACTGTCGGGCTTTTCGAAGTAATTCGCTGGCGTAGGAAACAGCTGATCAAAACACAGAAATCCCCACTCTTAAAGTATTCATTCCAAAAGCTGATGGGAAAGCAGCTGGCTCCCAGGCACTTTCTCTTCAAGGCCTTTTGAACGCTCAGCCCAAGTTACCCCTCACATAACTTAAGGCTTGTCGAAAACTTAACCCAAGTAAAATACAAAACTAGCCAAATTGGTATAAACTTGTAGGTGTGGTTAATCAAACGAGACTATATTCCAAAATACATTAAATTATATTCCTAACTACATTAAACTGAGGCAGTTTTACTCTGAGTGAGAATGTCTGCAGTAGAATTGCTTCTGATGGAAAGTGTCCATGTGTAGAGCAGCCCTCAGATTTCAGAACTCCATCAGGAATTAATTTGGCACCCCTTTATCAGCGATAGACTTTTTTTTTCCCAGGATGTGGGGAATGAGAACATTAGCTAAAGAGCTCCACATTTCACAGGTGCCTCATTTTCCTTCAGTTGCCCACACCTTTTCACATGTGCTTTCTTTGAGCAAAGCCAATACAATTTTGCAGCCTCCAAAGGCCCCAAGTTGTATTCTCACTTCCATCAAAGTAGGCTCGTAAGTTTCTATTTTTGTCTTTGATAACTTGGGAATTCTTAAATGATATTTTAAGTCATTTCCAAAAAATAATTGGAGTTCTACTTTTGGAACAGAATTCAACGCAACCAACAGAAGATGTCCTGAACCTTGCTGTGGGAGCATGCCTTAACACCCAGCTAAAATACAGGATCCCCAACATGTTCTTTCTTCCACTGAGTGCTGAAACACGAGAGCAAGTTCTAACAAAGACCACACATTATTCAAAGGAGAGGTCAAACATGTTCATGAATTCAATCTCATCACCCCATTTGCTTTATCTTTCCCCCTCCAATATTTTCCTCAGTGTTTGTTTCCAGTATTTTTCCACCCCGAAGTCTTATCACTTCTTTGTTTCTGTTTTGAATATTCCATTCTGGCTCTCCTTTGCTGCTGGTGACACTCTCAGTTTCCTTCCTTTGTTATCACAGACAGACTGGGTAAACTACGGATATTCAGCTTTGTGTCCCATTTTGAATGAGCATTCAGGTTTTCCATTTGCCACCCCCCCAACGTCTAGCAGAGGTCCCATGCTTATCTGGGAGGCCTGATAATGACCCCCCAATGCTGTTTTTGAACATCTGCCCACATGAGAGTGATTTCAAGCATCATTATGGCTTCATAGTTCTTCTCCAGGTCAGGAGATTTTCTTGATCAGCAAATTGCCACCTTCTGGACTGTGGCTGTTTCTCCTTAGAGCAGTTTTAGGAGGCTGAAGTTATCCATGAGTCCCCTCTAGCAGCAGGCTGGGTCTAGTGGAAGTAGATAGTATATCCCCTGATATTCTCACATCAGTTTAAGGGTGGTAAGTTGATATATGGGTTGTTATGAACATTTTATTTTGCGTTTTCCTTCTTATTAGAAGTTAGTCATTTGCAAATTGCTTGATAGATACAATTCGATTATCAGTCAGCGATAAATTGCTGTCCTCTTTGCACTGACCCCAGGCCTTTCATAAAAGATTTTCTTTTTAGATTGTGGAAAAAATACCTGATAAACCTTGTAAGTTCAATAAATGACTGCATTTGTCAAACAGACCTGCAAAAGGCTTGCTAAGATAAAGCTTCTTTGTTTTTCAGATTAAGGTAGAATTCAGTCGCTCTATAGATGGATTTTTTTTTCTGATGTGGGGCCTCAAAATGTCTACCAGTAGAACTGTGATTGCTAGAGCAGGGGCACCTCTCTTGGTTGCATACAGCTCAACTTGACAAGATGCTCGGTGTATCATCACGCACTTTCAGCTTTACTCCTGGGGGGCACAGCTGGGGTTTTGAACTGGCTTCATAACGTTCATGTGGCACTTATGACTCCCCGAAACCAGCAACATCTTCTTGTAGAATCACCCGAATGTTTGTGGAGTCCCCAGTATGAGTGCTGGCACCTCTGTTGTCTGGTAGCTACATCAGCTACCTCTCCTTTTCTCACTGGAATATGTGTCACTGCCCGATTAACTATTCAACAAGGATATGTGACCTGTAACTGGGAATGTGCTGGGAGTTATAGTTTTCACTCATCCATCAGTCATGCCTTATTTGCCTTCTAGAAAGGGTACATTCGGAAACACTAATCCAGAACATCGAGGGAATGGCATCTGAAGAAGATGAAGTTGACAGTTAGGCATTTTTTGGCTGAAGACATAGATTAAAAGGCCACCTGAAGTGTGGGAAGGTGATTCTTTGGTACAAGTCCAAATGACTAAACTGCAAGAAGTTTTAATAAGGGTTCATTTGGTAGGTCTCTACTTCATGTAGAAAGCTAGTGAGAAAAGTATTAACTGAACTTCTGGTGCATTCACATGCCTTTGGATGTAATATATTTATATTTATATGCCTCTCCTCATATTCCTGCATAACGCAGAGATGACCTTTATCAACAGTGGGTTCTCAGTGGAGTCCATGCGATGCCCATTCCCCTCTCCTGGTCCTTCTCCTACCGCCTTGGATGTCGCCCTGAGCCAGACCTTGAGCCAGAGCTGGGCATAGTGCAGCTACGAGCAAGAGGGGACCCGGAGCAAGGCAGGTGGCAGAGGAGACTTGTGACCACCCAGCCCAAAGACATCCTTCCATTATACGCTAGGAAGTGCTGCTCCCCATAGCGCTCACTGAAGTAGCAAACTCCTGTATGATGAAAAGTTCATTTTGAAGTAACATTAATCATGTTCAAAAATACTTCTTGCAGCTTATTTACCCAGAGGTTCCAGATGGATGGCTTCCTGAAAGAGCTTTAATTGCACTGATGTCTAATGTAGCAGATGTAAAATTCCAAACTCCCATTAATTTTATCACCTGGGAATTTAAATACTTCTATCATTAAGGTAAAATAAAGATTTTTATAGCCCCTCTGTTTAAACTCATGTGGTTACCCAAAGCACGAGATCTTTCTCTTTCAGTGTAGCTGCTGTTGGAAATATTTTAAACTAACATACATACATGTTCCATAGGATGCACTTTTTAATCCATAAAAGCATCCATACTTGATTTTTAAATGAAGGTGGGAATCTAAGCTAGTTTCTTGGCTGCAGAGTGGAACAATCAGTAACGCCCCTTTAGAACATTTGTGAGCAGTTTAATATGGACACTTGATATTTAAAAGTAGGTTTAAGCACGAAACTTGATGTTAGCTCACGGGTTGACCTTCCCAACAGCCGCACTCCTCTTAAAACCGGGTTTCAGACTCAGCGGCTCATGGTTTGTGTTTGGAACTCGTTTGTTGTGAACGGTCATTCGGAGGTTCTAACCCTGGCTGTTTCTCTCGGTCGTTGTGATTGGAAACGGTGCCTGGAAGTGCTGCTCATCACATGAATTCAGAATTCTTGTGGGAGTAAAGCCTCCAAGCAATGTTTCATGGCATTTGTGTGATTTGCCCTCCAGTTTCTCAGAGTATAGCTTCTTCTCCTTTCTTACATTAATCAGCAGTCATTGACAGCTTCATCTCAATTTCCATCTCCATTGCCTAAATGAGTCCTTTCTGGTGCCTTCCTGACCCGACAGGATTCACGTACAACAGATTCTTAATGGGTTTCAGTTTATTATTTCTTTACTTAATAGTTGAAAAAATCCAAAATATCCAAAAAACCAACATCCTGTGAAAACAATTAATTTTGAAACTCATTATTTGGATTAAGTCCAGGCAAATCTCAACCCTGTGGCGGATTTAACTGCAGGTTTCCAAAGGATTACTTAATTTATAGGCTTCGCAGGATCTCTCAGATCTGAGTTATTATTTTGGCTTTTGAAAGTTCCTTGGCGGATGCCCAAGCGTTGGGAACTGTCATTCTGAATTCTATTGAATTCATTTGTTTGCCTAAATCATTTCTAAAAAGCTTATCTCAGGGATCTAAGCATCCCACAGAGAAAAATCCAGCTGTGATAGAAATCATTAGGATAATGAAAGAAATCTCGTTGGCCCAGTAGAATTTCTTGCTCTGTAATCGCCTTCAGGTGGAGCAGCCGCTGCCTCCCAGGGCTTTTTCTGGATTTGTGGGATTGCTATGGAGAAAACTGTACGCAAGAAGCTGTCCTGTGCAGGGCCAGCTCGATCTTTGATTCTCTTAAACACTGTGCGGCAGACGCAGATTCACAATAAGGACAAAGAGGAACCCTTTGTCTAGGTAAGATGCGTGCAGGGGGTAAAATGCAGCAGGGCTTGACCCAAAATGCAGTTTATCCTTCTGCTCTGGCAAATATTAACACGACAATTTTTACACGTTACTCTAATCCTTGCTCATCAGACTACCAGTCATCCACCAGAACTTCCTACGGCTGGGGTTCTGCAACCCGCTGAAGAGCAAGGATAAATCCTGCCTCACAGACGTCGTAGACTAAACACCCGATAAGAGCTGGTGGATGGGTTTCCCAAGGGGGAACACCGGGAAGGACGGCACAGCGTGGTCGGCTCCTAGTGGAGCACAGCCTGTTCTTGACGGAGGGTGATCAAGGAAGGCTGTGGAGGAGAAGGACAAGGCAGCTCGTCAAGGTTCATGGAAAGCTCACAAAATGTTCCATCGTACTGTTTACAAACAAAACACGGTCTTTTTATATTCACTGCTTCTTATCAATTTTGCTGAAAAAATTAATTGGCTCCGTGTTCAATCTGTTCTTAGTCCCATTTTCTATCTGTCCTGGTTTGAGCATCACAGGACTAATTTATCTTCTAATGCTTGGGAAAACTGCACTTTTAGGAGACTCTAGTGTCTGAATCGGTGAAAATATTTACTTCATAGACAGCTCTGGGATGCAGGTTTCAAGGTCTCAGTGTTTTCAAGCTCGCCTTGAGGACCCTGCCACCACTGGGGACGTCCTGCAGCCTCACCCCAGGAGATGCTCAGGTCCTTCCCATCTCACCCATGAGGTTGGGAGCCCGGAATATATTGATGAGGTGCAAGGAGCTGGTCTGTGTGTTTTGGGGGTGCGTGATCTCCCCACAGCTTCAGCTGCTGCCTGACGAGGCAGGATTAACTCCGGCTCTTCCTCTGCACGAGCTGTAACCTCTTCGCTGGCACAGCAACCTGACCCATGAGCAGCAGTTGAGAAAATATAAGAAGAAATATTGGCATAATATTGTAAGCAGAAGATGAGATTTACAAGTGATCTGCTTTTTCTGTAAGGCTAATTGTTCCCATTATGGGATTAAATTGATTGATTTCCCGTCAGAAACGGTGCCTGGAAGAACAAAGTCAAAACCTCTGCTCTAATGTGAGTCACTTCACTGAGCAGCTAAACACTGAGCTTTTGTGTTTTTTTCTTGTGAAATCATGACAGATGACAGCTGTTGGTATATTCCGCAAACAAATTTGGTACATTTTTAGTATCATGATTTCATACAGTAGAAACCAAGCGATTGAACCTATTCAGCAGAGGAGGTCCCCAGTCTTTCTTTGGGATTTCAGGATTTATCACCCTAACTCTTGACTCCATTGATAGTGATGCTTCCTTTTTTGGGTGTTGTACAGCTCCAGAATGCAGACAACTGGAGAAAATTAAGTTGAATGTTCCCAATTTATGCAGGTCAAGGAAAGTTTGCCTTTTATCGTCCAGAGATAAGTACAGCAAACTAACTGTTTTTGAAAGGCTGAGTTCCACAGATGCCAGTATTAAGCTTCCGTAATCACAAAGGTTCCTGGAGGTGGGTTTCACCGAAGCTTCCCCATTCATTTCACAATGTCCCACAGCCTTAAACTGATAGGGACAGAGGGTCAAACAGTATGCTAAAAAATGAGGGGATAAGCCTTGTGATGTCTTATCCCCTGTGTTCTGCCCGAATTAACGTAGCCCAATCCATCAGCTGCTGTCTCGCCCCATGCTAAGGAATTCACCCTGTGCCAAGGGTATCCGATACGTTGCCGGGGGAGAATCGGGGTGTGCAGTCCTCATCCACTGTAAAAAGGCTGCATGCAGCAAAGTGTAAACTTCATTCATGGCAAGGGCAAAGCAACGCCCATAAAATTGCTTCAGGCGTGAGAACAGGACGCAAGGCACAGGGTTCAGCTCAGTGTAGACGCTTCCTCCCTCCTCTCAGGCGGTTCATCACTTCCAGGACTTTCATCTACCGAGGCACAAGCATCTTCGCACCACGGGTGAAAACCGCTAATACACAGTGAATCCCAACATCACTTCTTATTGCCTTGGCAGAACTGAAGGAAACATCCCCTAGAAATAAATGGAAAACACAGATTTGGTGGCGTTTATCCTGGACATGAGAGGTGCGTTTAACAATTCAGACTCTCCCAGTTTCCTGAGTTCATCACATTGCTGGAGGAGGATTTCCAAAAATGCTTTGGAAAAATATTTTGCTTGAGCTTTAAGGTGAAATGCGATGAGGTGCTCAAGCTAGACAGAAGAATACGCATTCATCATCATCATCATCATCCACGAGCATTAAGTGAGGAAACTCAATAACAGTAACACCGAATGAAGACACTCCCTGCTGATGTCCTGGGCTTTAGCTCAGCCCTCATTTTTTGATTACTATAAAGAGACAAATGGACTAAGCCTTCCTCTCACCACCAGGGCCTGCAGGCCAGAATTAAGATGCTTTGGTCTCCAAAATCCTGCTGTTTCTGGGACTGAGTCTCCTGGGCACCAAGTGAGACCAAAAGCAGGTAAACTGCATGCAAATATAATTTTCAAGATTGCCATAACAATTCAAGATCGGTCTTTTAAATTACTATGTCTCTTGCCTTATTTCTCTCTTATTATTCCCTAAGTTTGCATTTGCGCACCCAGATTACACAAATGTAACAGCACAAACGCAGAAACCCTGAATACAGGCAGTAACTAGGCAAAAAATGAAAGTAATTGCCAATATTTATATTCTAGCACATAAGGAGGAATTCATAAATGCTTGCAGGAATGTAACATATCAACCTCCTTAAACAGCCGTATCCTGTTTCTTTTGTTTCCTTCCCTGCTTTTGCAGTGACGGTTGCTACAACACCATCCATCACTGCTCCTTTGATCTGTCAGGCCCTCCAGCCGCCCGCCCACAGCGCCGTACCTGCCCCTCAGGTCTGAGCTGGCTGGATTTCCCCTGTCTTTGTGTCTTTGTCATTTCAGGGTGTAGATGCCCGTCCTTTTCAGCTGGAGCTGTGTGGGCGACGGAGTTATCCCCTCTGGTTCCTCAACACCCTTCCCATACCTGCTCGGCTGGTTGCATGAATAGGTTTCAGTCAAACAAGATTAGTTTTAGTGGCTTTCGTTGTTGGGACTGAAACGATGGTTAAGGTGGGCATGGTCTAGGCTGAGACTGAGAACATGATGGCTGCGATCAGAGGACAACGCACATCGACATGAAGTTCAAGCACGTCTTTGTCCATCCCTTTCCTCTAATATCATTCTTGACACATAATAATGCATTTAATAAGCTACAGGCTCCTGCCAGTGAGGATGCTCCTCTGATCTCCTCTGAATGCTATGAACCATAGCCTTGCACTAGCTTACCTTCTGGAGTATATCCCTTGGAGAAACTAATTCTGCACAAATGGTAATTTAATTTTCTTCTTCCCCTCATTCCAAGCTTGCAGTTATTCGGACGTGGAAAAGCTGAGCCTGAAACAAACGTTAGAAGTATTTTGAAGGATTTGTCATTACGCAGAGAAATAGGTCGGACTTTTAGTGGAGCGCAAGGAAGTGGAGAGAAAGAAACGTATTACTCAGAAACTGCATCGGCCGGGCCAAGGTTCTGCCTTCGGCTGCATCTGGGCAACTCATTTAGGTTGAGAGAGCTGCGTTGCATGATTTGGAGCAGAATTTGCCCTCAGAGTTTAAATAAATAAATGACATTTAAGAACCCGCAAGGCTGTTAGGTAATATTGTACAAAAATGTGCCTAACAGCATTGAAAACTTTGATCCAATATTCAGTGACGTCAATAGAAAAGGTCCCACCAGTGACAGCGGGAATGTCATTTCAACGAGCAGCTTGGCCATTATCCTGGGTGTTCAGTGGGCGTTAGGGTAATCAGCGATTCCACCTAATAAAGAGTTTGATCTTGCTATTTCTTTTTTAACACATGCAGCTCCTTATGTTTCCCAGCCTTCTTCTGGCTTTCTTAGGAAAGGGTATGACCTGACTGTGGAGTAAAAAAGCCTTGTGTTCCAGAAAAATAACAAAAAACCACTTAAAATTTAAGGAGCAAATGTTACAAACATTTGAAATATTTGTCTGTTTCAAGCACAGTATTACATTATGGTAATGAATCTATATCTCAACTTTAATTTATTATTAAGAAAAGAACTCCCATCTGCTTCTCTAACTGAGGCATTTAAGGGCCTTTTGCAAACATTATCTCCAAATTCGTCCTCGCAGACAGGATAAATAATTTTTCTAAGAAATGAGTGAGACTGTGGCATCCAATGGTTAAATAACCAGTTCTAAGACAAACAGGCAGCTGGTACTAGAAATTGTGCCCAATCTTTTAATTCCCTCTCCTGAGGTTTAAGCAAAAGATGGATCTGTCTGAAAAACCCATGTGCTTCTGTCCCACCATCGCCCCGAGGTCCCATCTGGATACACCACCGGCTACCAGGAAACTAATGGTATTTCACCAGAAGGAAACTATTTCATCTTTTAAAGATATAATACAAAATAATGCTTCATTGCCAAAGAATATGGTATTTTTGTGGAAGTTTAGGCATGCAAGGTGAGGTGTCACAAGACCAAGCAAATCCTAGCAATTCCAGGGGCTCATAAAATGTGCAGGAAGGATGAATTGTTCGGCCTTTTTAATTCCTCTGTGCCTCTTTGAAGATTTAATGTGGTTTTTTTGGTTGACTTTAAATCGTAATGGTGATCTAAAGCTCATTATTTTTTCTTGGCTACACTACCGTCCATCTATTGATGGTTCTGCTGTGCGTGGCCAGTGGCTACTCTCAAGCCGCAGAGCAGCATGGCATGGCTCACGCTCCCCTGTTTTCAGGAAAAACTCATCAGGCCCAAGTTGCATCTTTTTTTTTAGTTCTACCCAAGAACCATTTACTCCTTTTTTCGATATCTTAATTTCAGCAGTACTTTTACAGCACTCAGTGTTGCTGCCGAGAGACAGAGAATACAAATACTTGGCGCAGGTCAGTATTTACTTTTCTGTTTTCATGGACGCGGAGTCTATTGTGCCTGTTCAGAATGTCTCGGGAGAAGCATGAATAGTTTCAACATGTGTTCAAGGAAGCTTTGGAGTTTATGGATCCCCAGGTATTTTTCCCAGTTGTGCTTTTGTAGAATGTCTTCAATAGTTATACTATTGCTCTTCTAAGAGACTGAAAAAATAATTCCGGACAGAAGAAATAAATATTCTCTAGACCGTAGCTTGCGAAGGCATTGACGTTGCTGAGTGAGTGCGAGGGCACCCAGCACGGCTCCAGCCTCTCACCACCATCCCGGCTCCCATGGGAGGCACAGCCCGCCCACGCTGCGGCCACCAGAGCATCCCTCCGGCACAACCTCCTCATGCCTTCCAGGTATGTGTCCATTGAGCATTTCTCAAATCCTCTCCACCAGCGGTCAATGTAACCTTCTGAGGGAAACAAAAACTGATTGTATTTCTTGTGTAGTATCAGTGCAATGGTTTTAATTTACAGCCAAATAAAGAGGTCACTTTGGGGGTTGTGTTTTCGCCCTTGTTTCACTCATATGCAGAAACATGTTTGGGTGGGTTTTGGCCACAGTTTCACCCATTGCTTTGGGATGTCTCCAGTGGTCAGTGGCCCAAAGGTGGCAAAGCAGTGGAGTGAGGAACGGGCAGCACTGCAGGACGGTGCTGGGGATGCACCCTGCCTGGGAACGGCCGCTCCCAGCCCTGCTCCACTCGTCCGCGATGGATGCTCATCGTGAAGGCTCGATTAGAGAAAGATTTTACAGTTACACAGTTATTTTGTGTTGGCTAACTCAGTCCAGGAGTGTAGTGAAGGTGTAGCTGTGGGAGCCCAGGCCATGGCTTTTGTCTGCGCTACAACCTTTGCTCACACTCGCCTTTCAGAAAGGTGCTCGTTAGCATATGCTGGCCAACATGCACTAACGAAACACCTTGAAGAATCACAGGGCACGTGAGGCTGGACTGGACCTCCAGAGGTCATCAGGCTCCGTCTCAGAGCAGGGCCAGCTCTGTAGTTAGATCCCATTTCCGAGTCAGATGGGGTCTGAGGAGAAGGAGGAGAAGGTCTGAAGGAGAGATGTCTAGTGCTCGTGAAACACCGCAGAAACCTCGAGCATCTTGATGGTTCCTAAACCAGAGCCAGGATGGAGCAGGCGCGTAGTTGAGTGCGACAGCAAAGAGGTTTCTCTGCATCTCTCAGTCACGGAGCATCGGCTCCTGATGACTCATTTGGAAATGATTTTTTGGCAGTGTGTCCCCATCCAGTGCGCAGCCTCCGGCCGAGCGCTCCCCCAGACCCCAGCACTGCACACGCCGTTTCCCGGCTGTCAGGCAGGGAAGAAATCCAGCTGACAGCAATAGATACCAGGGGGGGAAAAAAAATCCCTAGAAGTTTCTGATCCTGTAAGGGATTTGACAAAGGAAATAGTGGAAGTCCCTGTGCTGAACTTGGCAAAAAAAAGTTTGGACAGTGCTGTCAGGAAAATATTCTTCACTGAATGAGTGAGGCAGCTTATTAGGTCTTCTCTCTATTTCTGTGACTACGAAGACAGAATTAATGAGTAAGAGGCCGTTACAGCCGGTGTCCAACTGAATAGTTACAATATGCTTAGGGAAGCACACTTTTTCTTTCCTTTTGGACAATCAAATATGATATTTTTAGTCCTGGACAGAGCTTTCTTCTCTGTAATGATGTAAGGTTCCTGTTAGCTCATCAGATTGGGTCACCCACTGTAAAAAGCTAAAAAGAGACAAAATTGCACAGCCCATTAGGTCTGAGCATCAGCCGGAGGCGGGACGGCGGGGAGAGACTTTCCGCTGCTGAATCGCACCCAAGTGGTGGAGCGGGCAGCAGGCAGGAGCCCAGACAAACCGCAAAGCCTGATCCTGGTTTGAACTGCACTCTCGTTAATTTATCTCCATTTATGGAGTTATTGTATGTCAGACGGAATATTGTGCTACTTTAAGGCTGCTTCATTTGAGTCAAAATATGTGATGACCTAAACAAATACCAAAATCCCCAAATTATACCCAGGTGGCAAATTTATTGTTCGTGTTTTTAAAAGCCTTTTTCATATAATCCTCCTCGTGGGCGTCTGATCAGCGGGGCTGGATCTCTGGCTGGTGTCAGCCTGCGTGGCTGTGTCCAAGCGTATTCATCTCCGCCACTCTAGGCCAGCTAAAAGTCTGCCTCGTATATTTTCATGTTCAGATACGGAGAAAACTCTTAACTTTAGTTGTGATGCCCAAACCATGACAGTGATACAGAAATATCTTAATTTTGTAGTGGTGTGCGAGATGGGGGAGGAGGCTGTCCTGGTCGGAGCTGGCTGGGAGCACAGCAGTCCCCACTGGCTTTGCGGTGGCCGAGACCTTTCGGTCCAGCCCTTCGCATCTCACCCTTCCCGCATCCCAGCATCTCGCTGCTCTGGACACGGTTTCTCTGCAGCTGGAGGTCTCTGCTTCTCCCAGCTTGCACCCCCAGGATTGTGTAACACTGCTATAAAGCGCTCTCAGGAGGCTTTTTTTTTTGCCGTCTCCTGTTTTTTTCCTCTCGTAAGCAATCAAATCACATTCACCTAAGGCTTTCTATGCAAGAAACTAAAGTAATTTCCTTTGAACATTCATTTGAGGCTTGTTAGTTTATAAAGAAATCTGGTTCTCTTCCCTCGCCCTTCCCAGGCACTTCCTCCGCGTTCCTGGCTGGGTGTCAGTAGGAAACGCAGGTACCTTAACCTTCGGCTGCTGGCACCCGTCGCCGGGGGAGAACAAAAGTGTGAAGCTCTGTGCCTTGAATACTCAGCCCAATGATTTCCTAAATCCTCCCAGCATGGAAAGTTTGCAGCTCCTAGTTGTAGATGCTAAGCGCTCCTAAAAAAAAAAAAAAAAAATCATTTTCCTATAGATCTATGAAATATATAGTGTTAATTCCTATTAACACGCGCGGTGAGTCAGCATAGCCTTGGGCACTTAACAAATGGTTGCTGTGCCCTGTCCTGCATGGGGACACTTTCACCGTGCTTCCTATAAAACTTGGCTTCTCTTTGTGCCTCCTCAGCTGACCCGCTCACTGAGAGACGCAGGACACTTTAGGAGGATGGACGCAGACATACACGCATTCCAGGTGATATGTCATGCCCGGATGCCCCAAAACAATTTTAGGGTGTAGAAAAGACCTTTCTGGTCTTTTGGAGGTGCCTGAGAGGGAAGTTTCTGAGCGAGACTGGAGCCTAAAAGGGATTTACTTCTGCTGAATGCACTGAGGGGCCCCTAAACATTTTGTGTATTGGCTCCGACCCAACCCACGTGAGCCTTCCCGTCAATGTGGCTTTTCGGAGCCGGCCAGAAGAAGGAATGGATTGCTTGTGATATTTCCCAGGCATTTGCTTTATAGTCACTGAAGACAAAATGTATTTGGTTTCTAATGAAACAGGGATGTTTCTAAGCATAATGAAGTTCTTGCCTTTGTTTTGCTTTTCATAGCCCAGTATTATGTGACGTATAAAACCACCCCATTTGTTTTTCATTGCCTGTAAGTAAATTCCCCCATAAGACCACCACCGAGCGGATACTATCGAGGAGACCAGCCCTGCTCCCCTGGTCCCGTCTCCTGGGGTCAGCCAGACCCTGGCCCCACCTCACTCTGCCTCAGAGCATCAACCGCTGGGTGATGCCGTGTCTGCCCTGTGCAAACACAGTACACGCTTCCTAGCCATACAGACACAAGACCCATCTCTGTCACGGACATGTCACAGCACATGTTTAGTCCTAATTTCCATAGGCCTTTTTCAGCCAGATACTCCCCATACTCCATCCTGCAGTACAGCTGGACCAGCAAATGTGTATAACATTTTTAAGTCAGTGCAAACACGTTTGCTTTGTTGAGAACGATGCTTCGTCTCCTCCAGAAGAAAACACTCCTATGTCATAAAATATGATTGTAGTGAATAAAGGCATATGGCGGAGATGAGTAGGATACTGCCCTCTGGCACCCACAGCTGGGGGTAAAACCAGCCAGCAGGACCCAGCACCGGGTAGAAGATGGCGTGTCCCCCTTGCTGGTATTGCCAGGGCTACGGATGGAGGCTGGAAATCTTTCTGTGAGATGGAGAGAAGGAAGGGAGCCCCTCTGCTGTGAGGACAGGCTGAGAGAGTTGGGGGGGTTCAGCCTGGAGAAGAGAAGGCTCCGGGGAGACCTTGGAGCCCCTTCCAGTCCCTCAAGGGGCTCCAGGAAAGCTGGGGACGGACTGTGGATCAGGGAGGGGAGCCATGGCACGAGGGGGAACGGTTTTAAACTGAAAGAGGGGAGATTTAGATGAAAGATTAGGAAGGAATTTTTTCCTGTGAGGGTGGTGAGCCCCTGGCCCAGGTTGCCCAGAGAAGCTGTGGCTGCCCCATCCCTGGAGGGGTTCAAGGCCAGGTTGGACGGGGCTTGGAGCAACCTGGTCTGGTGGGAGGTGTCCCTGCCCAGGGCAGGGGGTGGCACTGGATGGGCTTTAAGGTCCCTTCCAACCCAAACCATTCTGTGATTCTGTGTCTAAGACCTTTTTTTCAGGTTGCAAGGCTGAGACGTGCAGAAATGAAGTGACCTTACAGAGGCCTTTGGGAACAAAAGCACAGCCCGGGTCTGTCAAATTGCAATCCTGTGAATTCACACAAACGCACCCTTTCTGCTCCCCGTGTGGGCTGTAGCTGCCCCTCAGTTGCTGGAGGAGCTGGCACCGCTCCAGAAGGAGCAGCAGTGTGGGAGCAGCGGGCGGCAGGAGCCAGCCCAGGGGTGTCACGCCTGGAGGGGCCCGCGGCTCCTCCCCACTGGCGCTGGCTCCTCTCCCACTTGGGTATTTCCAGAGCACGTGGAGAATCAAGCACGCCGCGATGGATGCTTTCCATGTGAAGTCTGCTTGCCAGAGCTTACGGGCTGCGCTGTGTCTTCATTTCCTTCGGTGTCTGGAAGTCACGTTAGGAGCACCTGCTTCTCTTCACGGACGATAGCTAACACACAGTCCTATATTTCTTCTGCATTTAATGAAGGGATTACTCCCCAAAGGACTTAGTACAAAATTCCTGTGCTGTTAAAGATGTGCCAACGTTTCCTTCACAAATTTTTGGTTCCCACCAAAGTTAGTGGAAAGACGTCTTTAACTTGCTGTGTCTCGGTTGGGGCCCTAAAATGGGTTCACTTCAGGATAACCCTGAGGAAACCTGTTGTTTTCTAAATGTGGAAGAAATCATATATTCCGCTTGCTGTGATTGCCAAGGAAAAACGAATGTAAGGATTTTTTTCTGCTGTAGGCTTTTTGTTTTTATGGTTTAGGACCAGGTGTTCAGCATCGCGTGTATGTACCATTGGTGTGATGCTGGTGTTAATAACAACATGACCAGAAAAATAATCTGACCCTGTTAAGAAAATACGTTCCCACAACTCTTAGTGTATCTTGTGTATCTTGAGTTGAACTCAGCTGATCTTGGTTAATTTGAGTCTGACTACTGAATACACTCTTGTAATCGAATTCAGGGCAGCAGCAATGCCCTAGAGAATCTGGGTTTCTAATTAATTCATATAGATGTTCCATTAAAGTGAATGGATCTTCTGCTTGGATGTATCAGCTCTTCCTTATCACAGTACGTAGTGAAGGAGAAAATACAGCTGCTGAAATCCAACATACATTTGTGATTAGTGCCACAGATAATCTCTCAGGCATGTGAGCTTTTTCAGGATACTCTCACTGCACTCAGTTTATAAACCAGCTAATTTATAAATCATCTTTGGCTGAGGGACACGTAATGAACGTCAGCTCCTCCTGCACTGAGTATCAGCCCCAGCATCAGGGACCCACACAAGACCCATGATCCTCTGGCCCAGAAACCAGGGAAATGTCTCCGGCTTCCCCTAGAAAACGCATGGAGATCCACAAAGAGGGAGCAGCATCTCAGACTGTTGCTATTGCTCCGGGCATAAAAACCTCTCTGAAATAGCCTCTTTCTTTTGGAGTCTGCCGCCCAGAATAAACCACAGTATTCGGAATTATTAGCTCACTTTTAGAAGCTCCACGAAGACACTGTGTTTCAGAGAAGTTTTAAAAGAATTTGTACTTTATTTTATTTTTTAAATAGGCTCTGAGGTTCATAAAGATTTGCTCTTTATTTATTCCTTGAGCCCAAGCCTTTTGCTCTTTTGCTATGTGATGGTGGCCAAAACACCAATGACAAATCTGGGACCGCAGTGTTTTGTGAGTCAGTGTCTGGTTTTACAGCAGAAGGCAAGCTAGGGTTCCCATTGGGGTTGTTTATATGGAATCACGTTAATTAACTGCTGAAGATATGCCTTGGGTTTACATCACTTCATTGTTATTGGGTTCTGCTCGTCCTGGCTACACGCGGTTTCTTTTCAGCTGCTGCCCTCTCCCCCCCGTCCAGCTGTCTGCGTTGCTGTGCCCCGGCGTGAAAGACACGGAGGTGTTTTAGCCAGAAATCCCAAATTCCCGTCACCACCTTCATGGTGGTTGCAGCTGTGAGTCCTGCCTTGGGAGAATGACTTGGGGAGGCCAGAGCCGGTGGTGCCCGGAGCTGGGAGCCACGCAGGGAGCAGCTCCTCTGCGGGGAGAGAGTGCCATCCAAGTATCGCCCACCGGCACGACCCGCAGTGTGCTCGGGCTTTCTGTTTGCTTTAAAAGTCCGGAGAGCGCCCCTGCTAATGAAGCTTTGCCAATTTGTCTCAGCTGAGCTTCTGGCCCCATGAGCTGATTGACTCATTGCTAATTATTTATTTGGGGAAATCAGCGGTGGTTCTTTAATGTGGATTTTTCCTGGCAAAGACAGCACAGGAGTCCGCATGCTCAAGTGTTTCCATTTTACCCGGAAACTCGGACGTGGCAGAGAGGACAGGCCTGACCAAGCACCACGATCACGGCGAAGATGTCCGTTTGGGTGGAAAGCAAGCAGGTTTCTCAAAGAAGCCCGCTGGGTGCCCCAAGGGGGACGGGACGGGCTGGGGGAGGCAGAGGCACAGCCAGCCCTGGCTGCTTCCATCAGGGAGCAGGGACATGCACCCTCCCTTGTCACCGCTCCCCTCCAGGGCTGGCATCCCTTTTCCCAGCTCCCCTCCAGGGTTGGCATCCCTTGTCCCAGCTCCCCTCCAGGGCTGGCGTCCCTTGTCCCAGCACCCCTCCAGGGCTGGCATCCCTTGTCCCAATGGCGTTTGGTTATTGGCTCTGCTGCAAACATCCCCTTCTACAGGCAGCTCCACACAGCCGGGTTGCTCCGTGTTGTGCCTGGGGCAGATCCCAGCCTTTTTGCCCTGCTGCCTCCTCCTCCCTCTCCCTGTGGGACACAGGGCTTCTTCATCACGCCCCCCATCATCCTCCTCCTCCCTCTCCTTATTCTCCTCCGTCTCCTCCGTCTCCTCCTCCTCTTCCTTCTCCTCTTCCTCCTCCTTCTTCTCCTCATCCTTCTCCTCATTGTCATCCTCCTCATCATCTTTCTCGTCCTCCTGCTTTTCCTCCTTCTCCTCTTCCTCATCCTCCTTCTCCTCTTCCTCATCCTCCTTCTCCTCCTTCTCATCCTCATCCTCTTCCTCATCCTCTGCAGGAGCAGAGCAAGGGCTCTCCTGCCTCAGCTCCGCACCCTGGTCATTCCCTGCTCCTCTCCTTGGGGCTGCTCCCTGCCTCGTTTCCCAGACTTCTCTTTAGTAAAGTCATGAGGATTTTCAGGGTCAGAAGCGCGCTCGACTCTCCCTCCAGACTCAACACCACACAAATTCAGGAGTGCTGGGGCCATATTTCTGGTCTCCACGGTGGATAGCAGATGTGAGCAGGGACTGCAAGCTCTCCTGATAATTTAGTGTAATAATGGTGTTAGCAAGGGCCAAATTGCTAATGTGATTGTGAATGAAACTAATTACCCTGCCAGAGCATTGCCACGAATACTTTAAGACCAATGAAAACATACTGGCCTAGAATGAAATCCACTCATTGTATCAAAATGACCATAACTTCTTGCGCATATTTTTTGCCAAGTATGTTGGCTTTTGGGTTATTTAACAAAATATAGCCTCAGCTGCTCTCTGCTCTTTGGCACCATGTCAGGAGACCATGGAAAACAGGGAATCCTGTTCCACAGGCTTTTAGAAAGGAGGTGAAAAAAAGGAAAAGAAAGTCAACATAGGGTATTTTTTACAATAATGTCTTAATCACACAAGCAAGCAATTTGATGGATTTCGTGTGATTTTTATTTCCTGGCTACAAAGAGGGGATTTTTTTGTGGGGGAGGGTGTCCATAAAGCCTCCCTGCTATTTATCCCTTTGACCTCTACATTACCCCAGCTGTGGCCGGGATGACAGATGTACACCCCTGCGCTCAGAGAAGTGAGGTTAAAAGGAAAAGTGACTCATCCACCATGAAACCCCCAGGAAAATAAAAATCCCTCTGGATGCAGAGAGGTGTTAGACCAGCAGCTTGATTTTGGCCACTCGCTGCCTTCTTGCTGGACTGAATTTTGGGTTAGTACTGTCCAACCAGGGCTGCTTTGGGGTAGACTTTCTGAATGAACTCCTTAACAGCACGGGCTCTCAGGAGGGGGTTCGCCTGGCTGTAGGTGTTGGCATCTGTGTGTAGGTCGCCCAGAAAATGGCCTGTCTCCAGTGGAAGGGAGGCACAGCAAAATCCTCCAGCCTTGAGTGCCTTATGGAAAGGCAATCATAGAATCATAGAATGGTTTGGGTTGGAAGGGACCTTAAAGCCCATCCAGTGCCACCCCCTGCCCTGGGCAGGGACACCTCCCACCAGACCAGGTTGCTCCAAGCCCCGTCCAACCTGGCCTTGAACACCTCCAGGGATGGGGCAGCCACAGCTTCTCTGGGCAACCTGGGCCAGGGGCTCACCACCCTCACAGCAAAGAATTGCTTCCACATCTCTCATCTAAATCAACGCATTAGGCGCTGTCCTGGCTTCCACCAAGAAGAGCTGGAGATGACATGGAGCTGGAAGAGGCTGCAAACTCCTTAGGGAGAAACGTCTGAAATCAGAATAGTCCTGCTGAGTGGGGACGTGTACCGAGTACAGAAACTGCACAGCTGCAAGGCGAGGAAAAACCACTGCTGATGGGAATAGGTGGAGGGGCAATAAATCACCAGCTGCACGAGTCCTGCCGGGACGCAGGCACCATGCTGGAGCGCAAGCAGGGGACCTTTGCACCAGAGAAGTGAAGGGGACCTCGCTCCGTGCCCACTGCAGGACAGGCCCCAGCTGGATTGGCTGTGCATCAGGCACGCTGATGCTTTTTGGGGCAGAGCCATGAAGCAAAAGACCTTTGGCAGCCTTTCGTCGGCAGTTCTACTTTTTGGCACACTGGGCATGATCTCGCAGTTTCTGCGGCTTCTCACTGAGGCTCGAAATCAGACTTTTCCCCCTTGTGCTTTAGGTTTTAAAAAAATCTGCCTTTATTTAAGGAGTAAAAGTGGCGGTTAAATGTCTCAGTGTGTAAATCAGTTTTACTATAACCATCCTCAGAACAGCTTCATGCTGCGGGTCACAGTCCTGGGAATGTGTCATGTGATAACCCATACACAGATTCCCATGGTGGAGGGAGCAGCTTGGACCCTGTAACTATCCTAAGGCAGGTATTTGATGCTTTTGATGCTGTTAATGAACTGACTGGAAATGGAGCTGTAACAAAAGAGCTGAGCACCATCACTTAGATCATCTTTACAGCCTTTAACTCCATTGATTTCAGTGCTCTTCCCCCTCTGAGCTGCACTGATGTCTGGCAGTTCTCAGCTGCTGTAGCACTCCGGGGTGACTTTGGGCTGTGGTATCGATAAGAGAAGCTCTGCCTGTCTGCCTCAGCTTGGTGTCCGGATTTTACCCCCATCATGCTGGATTTCTCTAAAGCTGAGTCTTTAATTTGTGGCTCTGTTTGCTTCAGCACTTGCAGAACATTTGCCTGCCCATGTGCTTGGATCCCCTCGGCAGCTACGGGGCCCTCTGTCCCTGGGCAGAGGGGAAATTGCATGATCATATGGAAAATACTAATAAAGTTGTTGAGTTTTGTTGCCGTGGGAACGGGAGCTCCAACCAGAAATACAGCACATCGGTTGGCGAAAGGCTGCCTGTTGTGGAGGATGCCCAGAGTTCTGTCTTTAAACAATGACATAGCAAAAGAATGAGACACGAAAGGCCAAGGGCTGCTCTGTGGGTTAGTCTTCCATTTCTTTTGACCTTTAACTATAAATTGTCCCTCTTATGACTGTCTTATAATATAACATGATTTTTCATGCACTTGCATCAAATAAATGGGACTGTGTGTTCCCTCCTTTCTCTCTTTCTGTGACAGTCTGTGAGTAAAATACTTCATCAAGAAATGAAAGACTCTATTCACCTTCAGCCCATATAAATTTCTTATGTCGATGTACGAATGCACGAGACCTTCTGCAGCCTGTACCCAGATGTTAGATGCAATGGATCTTCATCTTTCAGGCTTATCACTAGGTTGCTTTTATTTAGGAATGAGTAGGATTCAAAGAGGAGCCAAACAATTCTGTGGTTGGTGAGCACATCTGCAGCTATAAAACTGCCAGGCCACGGAGGAGCAGGAAGGTCAAACTGCTCCACATATGTCCTGCAGACAGCAGGGTTCTGCCAAGCCCCCGTGGATGTTGGTGTGTGCTGATGGAGGTAATTTAAACAGCCAGGGCTGGTTCCCACTGATGCTCAGCATCACACCCAGCTCCAGACCCAGCTTCCTCTTGTCCCCACCAGCATCCTCCAGGACTCACCCTGTTCTGATGCGATTAGAACCAAACTATGGACTTGTGCAGCTTTGCAGTGACGCCATGGCAAGGAGCCACCTCCCATCATTTCTTCATTGGGGCATTTCCACCTGCACAAATGGAAGGCAGGCGAGTGTGAGGCAGTGATGCTCCACGTTGGCTGCTGCCCCAGCCACATCAAGGCACAGAAAACACTCAGTGAGAAGTGGGCTCGCACGGTGAACACTCAAAAATTACTGTTTCTTCAAAGCTGGGGGGAATTCGGTCTTCTGCTGGCTTACAACATCCACATCTGTGATGCATCACCGAAACGCAGAGCCAAATGTCGTATCAATAGAGAAGGAGGAATAAAGAGCCCGAGCGAGCACGGAGGAGCGATTTTCCCAAGGCAGGGTGGGGCAATGTCAGCTTTGAGCCGCAGGCCTGTGACGGCGGTGCTGAGCGAGACCTGGGCCGGCTGAGTCAGCCTTATCGGCCGCAGCCGCGCAGGAGGAGCGGGGTTATGGATGGACTGTCAGGCCCTCCCCACACGGCCTGCCTTTATTAGGCAGCATCACAGCTGCTGGCCACTTTCCACGGGAGTTTTAAAAGTGCTGTAAAAAAAAAAAAATCTTACAGGGAGGGTGTATTAAACATCCCGTACTGCGGTGAGAAACAGACCCAGCTGACAGGAGTGTCTGCTCAGGACTGGCTAAATTCCTGCTGTGTTTTTAACATATTCATCGCCCTTTGCACTACGTGCCTGTGTTAGCTTTCAGGAGCTGTGTTACATTTCTTTTTCACTTTCTCTCTCTCGGGAAGGATTTCCACCCTGGCTCCTCTGCCCTCTTCCAAGGGGTGGATGTTACATGCAGAGTGTGTATGTGTGTGTGTTGGGTTCTGCTTGTGCCGAGCGAGCGGCCGAGGGCAGCCAGGCTCCGGGCACCGTGGGAGGGGAGGGAAGGTCTGATCCAGGGCAGTGGGTGCCCCCAGCTCGGCCATGCTCCGGGATGCACAGGCAGCTCCATCCCTTCTCCTTCTGCGTGATTCCTCTCTGCTTCCTTCACACCCTCCTCCGGCAGTGCTCTGGTTTGAGCCACGCATCGAGGATTAATTTCTCTTCCAGTAATCTTACTTTTCAGTAAGATCTCTTCTAACGCTTGGGAAAACTGCACTTTTAGGAGGCTCTAGTGTCTGAATCGGTGAAAATATTTACCTCATAGACAGCTCTGGGATGCGGGTTTCAAGGTCTCAGTGTTTTCAAGCTCGCCAGGTGCAGGGATGAGGAGAAGTGAGACCCAAGCACTTGACCCAAGCTGCCACAGGGTTATTTCATACCATGAATGTCATATTCAATATAAATTAGAAAGTTTGCTGAGTTCTCTCTCTCCCTTGATGGCTGTGATCCTGAGCACTCCATGCCCCGGTGCTGGAGCCCTGAGCCCTTCCCTTCCTTCCGAAGCCGCAGTGCTTGCAGTGTCCCACATCGGCTGTCCCTGCTGGGAGTGCACGGCTTCCTGCTGATGGAATGGGCTGAGTGTAATCCTTGTATATTTTCTGTTGGTATCGGGATCAATATTGGTTCTCTAGTATTATTAATGTTGATTATTTAGTCTTACTCTATTAAATCTGCTTATATTTCAATGCTTGTGTTGCCTTTTTTTTTCCCAATTCCCCTTCCCAGGTGGGGAGGGGCCATCAGGTGACAGAATAATTGTCTAAACGATAAAAAATTGTTGTGAGTTCTTCAAACCATGACACACAGCCACCCCAAAACCAAGGCCAGGAGGGCACAGGGTGCTGCCATGGTGGCTCCGAGCCCTCCGCCAGTGATGGCTCCATCAGGCCCCCCGTACGCGCTGCCCACAGTGCAGAGCTGTGCGGAGCTGGGACCAGCGGCCGCAGGGAGAGGAGTTGGTGCTCATCTCACGGTCAAAAGAGGGGCGGGGATGCAGGGTAAAGTCCAGGCAGAAATATGATGAACTTTGGTGTCAATTCACTTCGCCTTCCTTGAGAAAGTGTCTCTAAGACCACGCACAGAAACGGTCCTGCTGTGTCTCCGTTGCTTTTCCAGCCAGCAGAGTCTGTGATACAACTCCTTGCCATCCCACACGGGGTCAGCTGCAGAGCAGCTAACATGGGCTTCCCCATCACCTGATTTCCCACCCAGCAAGCCACTGTGCAAATTTAAGTAAATTACTTTGGAAACAGGCTCTCTCAGTCTACACAGTTTCTGTAGGTCCCTGGGGAGACAGTGCCAAAGGGGAGCTCATTCTTTCCTGCTCATTCTTTCCTGGTGACAAAGGCTGCATTTAGCAGCAGCCATAGCAGAGGCTGGTGCCACCCGGACATTGCTCTGCCGGTGCCAGGGATTCGTCATCACATTAGTCCAAAATAATTCTGTCAAGATGAGGAGGGTAACCGTGGCATTACCCATCCCGGGTGACTGAGAGCCTATTGATCCCACTAATTCTGTGTTTCACCATCAATTTGCTGAGTCAATCACTGGTCTGTATTTGGGTGTATTTCATGTTTTTAAGGACAAGGTCAGGATCCTCGAGTTTTGCAGGACATACTTCCATTCTTGTACTTTAAAAGAAGCTTGGCACACATCCTAAATACAGAAATACCCATCATTTTTCACTTGAGTTAGAACAAAAGCATTAAATCTATTTTCTGAATTTTGTGCCAGAATTACCTTATTAGTACCCAACCTATGTACAGTAGAAGCTGGTATCATGTTAAAAATTGTTTGTGTGATGATAGTGAAATATATTGCTTACATGTGCAGCCACAACATGTTGGCAAAAAGTGAATTTATATTTAAGTGTGATGTGAGGTAACAAGTACTTGCACATTATCCAGTTCTGCTTCCCTGGCTAGCCGAGACTCTTCCCTTTGGGGATAATAACTGTTTTACCATGGCCACGCAGAACCAGCACAACTGCTGGGGGGGGAACGGGTTTGTTCTGAGCACCTACAGCAAGAAAAAATGTTCATTATTTCAATGTTCAGTTTCAGCTGTGTGAGCTTTTTAGGCTGGAAACGGATGCATGGGAATGTAGGGATAGAGAAGGCATCCCGTCCCTCACCCTGCTCCAGAGGGTGAGAGATGTGGTTGATAGGGATCTGGTCGATCAGGGATCTGCTTGATCCCGCTCTGTCCTGAAGACATCAGCCCAAACTCCTCGGAGAGCTGCCTGGCCGATTACCCGTCCCGCCTGCAGAGCTGTTTGCAGGAGTTGCACCCCCTGCAGCTTGATAGTAAAATAATAATTTCAAGCTTAATTCTTTTCTGCCGCAAATTAAACCTGATGCTGCCCATCCTCACCCAGCCTTGCGGGGGGAGCCCCCAGCCCCTTCGCTCCCCTCCTGTGCCCGGTGGTGTCGCTGCCCCCCAGGGCCACCCGAGCCCCCCCCCGCGTCTCCAGGACCCGCCGCCGCCGCCGCGTCCCGGGCTCAGCGTGCTCCCTCCCGGCCGCTGCGGGAATCACAGCCCGGCCAGGACGGCCAACAGCATCCCGGCCTGTGTCAGCAAGAGTGTGGCCAGCAGGACCGGGGCAGTGACCNGGATATTAGGAAAATTTTCTTCCCTGAAAGGGTTATGAAACATTGGAACAGGCTGCCCAGGGAAGTGATGGAGTAACCATCCCTGGAGGTATTAAAAGCCAGGCAGCTGTGGTGCTGAGGGACATGCATTAGTGGTGGTTTTTGTCAGTGTTAGATTGATGGTTGGACTTGATGATCTGAAAGGTCCCTTCCAACTGAGACAATTCCATGATTCTATGATTCTATCCTCTCCCAGCTCCTGGGAATGGCATGCTCCGGCATCACAGCTCCTCAAGGGCGGGTGCTCACAGGGTGCTCTGTGGCTCATCTGAGGTCATTAGTTGTAAAGGAGGACAAACCTTACTTGGGATTTAGTGAATCAGTCACAGGACATGGCCTGCCGGAGGGGAAAGGGAGGGCAACTGGGACCAGTGGGAGGTAGGGTGGTTCTCCAGTGCGTGTAGTGTCCTGTACCAGCATGGGTATATTTTTCGGTAACCCTGGCTACGGTGAGAACTAATGGGTCCCCAGAATAATGTAATGCTGAGCTGTTTGTGGCCCTGGGGGTGAAGATTAGGGCCAGCTTTTACTGAGATGCAGTTCAGTGAGGTACAACTAACAAGGAGCTAATAAAGTATTAGGAACCACATTTAATTCTGCACCATGACACAAGAAGTGTTTTGCCCCCGGGGAGAGGGTTGGTTGGCTGCCTTGGCCAGAGGCCAGGGCCTGGGGGGAACACGGCTCTAACACCTTCCTTTACAGGAGGAAATCCAGCTGGAGCCCTCGTGAGTAATGGCATTTTAAGGCCATTTCCCAGGGGTCCTGCGGAGACCTGGGTGGCAGCAGGGCCCAACACTACGCTACGCTGGTCTTAGAAACCACAGCATTGCCTTGAGATGGCTCCATGAAATAAACAGGTCACACTGCCACAGTGAGGCACGAAAAGTCACTTTGCCCAGCCAAATGGCTCTACGGGAACTTTCCAATAGCCCAAGAACATCTTTTAATTTCCTACATCAAAATGATCCTGAAAAGCGATGTGGGAGCTGGGAGCTGGGCTCCTAGGTCCCTTGGCTGCCCTTCACTGCTGCTGCTTGTCCAGCAGCGTCGGCACTGGTGTGTAAAACCACAGCGGCAAAGCTGCGACGCAAGCCGCGTCCCTAAAGACAGCCTAATACAAATAATAGTTTTGCCTGGGGTGATTAATTTAATTTTTGGCTCCTCAAAATCATTACAGGCACAGCATCTTAGGCCCCAATACCAGGGTCTGATCCACAGCTAATTAAAAATAGCTTTGTCTCTTGGGGCTCGAAACTTTGCTAATTAAAGAAGAGTCATCCTTCCGAAATTATTAGGGTTTTACAATTTGTACTAGCTGAAGATTTGTCTGTAGAACCAAAATTATTTTTCTTGAGATAAGTTTCCACTGTCACACCCATACATGCAATATAAACCAGATTCAGCAGACTGGAAAGGTGAATGAAGATTTATTTTGTGGTATTTTAATGTGTTTCTTGAATTAGAAATGAGAAAACAGAAATTAATTTTCTTTTGAATTTCCACACAGCTCTAGAGAAAGTAAAAAAGCCAAGGGACATTTTTTATGTTTACAGCAGATATTGTTACTTAGCCTCTTGGTTGTATTAATACACATTTTCCAAACATAATATTTTTCTGCATTAACCACGGAGCTTTAAATCTTCATTAACTATAATGCCTCAGCTCAGTAATTGCTAAATAGAGCTGAAGTAAAGACATATATAACAAAGAGCAGAGCAGGAAATAAAAACACACAGTTATATCATCGCAATTATATCAGGAATTATGAAAATGCCTATAAAAAAACCTTGAATCTGCCCAAATGTCAGAAATTGTTAAATTTATATACTCCTTACAGATACGGAATTACATTTCTTGCAGTTGCACTTTAAATCCTTTGCCTGTCTCCTTCTTTCTTTCTCTTTTTGTGGGTGGTTTTATACTATAAGGGAAGAACACACCCCATCCTGATTTAAGCTCTTTGGTTTATTCAAATGCACTTAGAAAATGAGGAGCTGAATGGTGTCCCCAGCACACGCTCCTCACCGTGTCACCGGTCGTTGTGGGAGAGGTCCCCGACTCCTGCTCTTCCCCTGGATCCCACCAGAGAGGAGCCGCCTTGTGTGTCCCACCACAGGCAGAGCAGGGAGAAGCATTTACTCTGAAACAACCCGAGCAAGTGCACGGTGTGAATTCCCATACGGAATCGGAGCATGGAGATACGTAGCAGATGGGCTTTTCCCTTCCAGCAGCTGAAGTGAAAGGAGTTCACTGCCTTATTTAATACCTCCACGTGAATGTCCATGCTCAGGCATTCACTGTTTACTTATGCTGAGTATACAGTGCACACACTGTACTCCTTCTTCTGCCTGGGAAGGAATAAAGATCTACTGTTCAACTCAGCCAAATATTTTTAAAATCGAGTGATGTGCCAGAAGGGATTTCTGGAACTCTAGAAGTTAACAATTCCACTGCTGCATTTTGCTGTGCAGATGTTGCTGCTCAGAGGAAGGATCAAGACTCAGGCTGACAGGGTTGTCCTGCTTCAACACCAAAATGGGAATTCAGAAGAGATCTATGGCAGGAGCATCTCCTGGTTAGACAGAAGGGGAGAGACCTCTGGGGAGATGACTGTCCCTGGCACCTTCTGGCCTGGGAGGCTGTGAATGAGCCATGAATGATATGGAACACACATGAAGGGATGTCATGTGTGAGAACGATGGGAGGCTGAAGGACTAAGTGCTCTGCAGATGGAGGCAAGATACGTTCCCTTAGCTTGCTCATCGCTGGCAGGCCTGGAGGTCGGGCGTGAACATCACTCTGCCAGAGTGGAACTGACACCTGTGATCAATCAAATGTAGGAAGGATGCTGTCATCCTCCCTAGGATTTTAATTCTGAGAGCTGAGATTTCAGAATCTCAGCACAAAGCTAGTGAGTCCTCTGCATGAGCATTTTTCATCAGCTGCGTTTTCCTTCTGAGGTGTCTGTAAAATACGTTGTGTGAGATGAAGGGATGTGACAAACCAGCAGAGGCTGATGCAGAATGAGCAAGGATATGGAGCTGATAGCGCTGGAGCTAGTCAGGAGTGAAACTGCAGAACCTGCTCGCAGCATTTGCCTGGGCTGCTCTCTTTACTACAACAAAAGGGATGCGGTGACCCTTTCCTCATTTATGGAATCTCTTCTGGAGACAGATATCTCAGTTCCATGTAGGAAACCCACACACATAGAAGGAGCTATGCCCTGAAGATGATAGCTGGCTAAAGCACAGTCACTGCAAATTATCCTCTCTCTGGAGAGAAAGGTTTCATACTGATCTGACTTCAGCCTGGTTCAATATGTGTTTTTTTAAGGTCTGGCTTTTCATCCACTAATTAGTAGCCTAAATAAAATACAGGTTAAAATTTTGGTTTTCGTTGGTTTTTTTTTCCCATGGTCTTGTAATGTCTTTTACCCACATTTCTTAACTACATCTTTCTCTGAACCTAAAAGGAATAATGTGACCGGCTGGCCTTTCCTATTTCTGGATTTGATTTATGCTGGAGTCTGCGAGAGGATGACTCATAGACCCTGCTTCACGTTGGCCGCTCAGTCTCGCACAAAATCTGTGTTAAAATCCAGGGTGTGCAGGGAGGAAGGTCTGCGCAGTGCAGCGTGGGATGACCCGCGTCCTCTTCCACACTCTCTCTTGGACTTTCTCTATTCTGCGTCAAAATGCACTTCTCCTCCTCCACAAACCTCTCTGTCAAACGCGTTGCAAAGCTAAATCCCTTGCAGGTTGCTTTCTGAGCTTCAGCTGTGGTGGTCCGGCTGTCTTACTTCAAATCCTTTGTTTCTTTAACAGTGAAAGTTACTGCTCTGTGGTGAACATAGGGGTCAGACGGGCAAGGCTCAGCAGCTGTGTGCTTGCCAGCCGCCCAGGTACATTCCCCATTGCTTACACCCCAGACTGCGGTGACATGGTGAGATGGGAATGTGTCCTCCTGCCACAGCTGGGGCTGCTGCTGAACTTTGCCGCAGCTATCGGCACCTTCCCTTGGGCTCCGACAACTTGCAATATTTTCCCCTTAGTTCAAAGAGGGAGCATTCAAACAGGGTGATTCATCGCTCCTGCTAGCCAAGTTTACAAAAGAGCTTAGTCATTTGCTGAGGAGGGGGCCAAACTTTGATTAAAAAGCACAAAACGTGGATATGATTTTAAAAATGTTTCAGCTTGGACAGTGCCTCCTATGCATGTCAACGATCGGGGCTGCAATTACTCAGTGCTTTTGCAGAGCTGCCCGCCTTAAGAAAGAGGGGAAATTTATAGATATGAGGACGAAATTGTTTGCTGTGAGGGTGGTGAGCCCCTGGCCCAGGTTGCCCAGAGAGGTGGTGGCTGCCCCATCCCTGCAGGGGTTCAAGGCCAGGTTGGACGGGGCTTGGAGCGACCTGGTCTGGTGGGAGGTGTCCCTGCCCAGGGCAGGGGATGGAACTGGATGGGCTTTAAGGTCCCTTCCAACCCAAACCATTCTACAATTCCATGATTAAATGCCTGCAGGCAGACTTCGGAGCAGAATATCAGAACACCATTTATAAAAGCTGCCTCACTTGCTGCAAGCTGCTCCAATGCTTTGCAAAGGCTACGGTTTGCATCACTACACCCCCGTTTTTTTTTGGGAATCCCTGGACAATTTGGAAAATCTAATTAAAATATGGGCAGTATCATTTTAAATAAGGTAAGAAGGGGAGAATATGTGTCTTTTTCCCTCCCTGTAGTCAGACCCCTCTAATTCTGCATGGGTGCACTTAGGCTGTTTAAAATAAGCTAGTCAGGCAATTACTAGCTATTTCTATGTTTGCAGAAGTTTAAATGACCTTGTGAACGTGCAGCTGGGCACGGTTTGGAGCGCTGCCAGTGCAGCCTCAGCTCTACCATAATTACGTTAAATAGGAACACGAGCTGTCGATTCCTCCCCAGGGCTCATCTTCCCAACGCTCCCAGCAAATCCAGCTTTAGTTTCCCAAACCTGGCACGGAGACAGCTGGAGCTACCGCTCGATATGACAGACCTTTTCCATCTGCACGCTGGGTGTTTATCTCACATTAGCTCTCGTCTAGCTTATCTGCAGCAGAATTTAACACATAAATCCCATCCTTTCCTTTCTCTTGGTTGCACTTTGGTGTCCTCAAGGGGTGCAATCTTGAATAACACTGTCTGCTGCCTGCAACCTCCCCAGTCCACTCAGCTCCAGTGTCAGGGTGCCTCGGGACCTCGCAGGACTGAGCTCCCAAACTGGTGTAAGCGCAATGGGCGTTTTGCCCACCCCAGGAGGACCCTGGTGCAGGTCTGACTGCTCGGGAGATGATCAGAGCAGGAGGTTGTTTGCAGCCAAGGTCTCTGAGTTTTATCAAAGTACAAAACTTGATATAGCTGACACCTCCGTGTTTCGCACACTGTGCAGGGCAGCCCTGTACAGAGACACCTGGGCTTGGCCTGAGCTGGCTGCTGGACAAATGTACTTGCAATCCCGAGAGCAGATGCCGAGTGGAGGAGCAGCGTCAGTGTGTGGAGCAGCGGGATGTGTGGGCTGTGGCACTGCACTGTGGACGTTGCAGTAACCTGGTGCAGCTTTCCATTGCTGCTGTGCACAGTGTATCATTCAAAGAGGAAATTGTACCCAAGTCTGTTCACAGTGAGGTGGGTCTGTCCAGCCGCGTAGCCTTCTTCCCGTGTTTGGCCAACTTTGCATCTTACTAACACCTTTTCCTGCTGATGGACCGTGTTTCTCTAATGCTCAGGGGTTTTGATTCCAGATGTCTTCCTGACAAATGCCCAGGAATATTGCTATCAGCAATTGCTCCCTGATTTTGCTGTCAGCTGGGTACCAGACAGTGACTGAGTAACGCCAGCGCTGAGCCCACAGTGCAGGAGATTCATCCGAGTCCTGCACCCACCTTCTCCCTCACGGCAGAAGTCCCCCTGCTTCTGCCCATCATCGACAATGGAGTTTGTATTTCCTTTGGTGCGCCAAATCCTCACCTTGTAAGATCCATCTGTGCTAAAGGAAGACTAACAATTACAAGATACTTCAGCAGACACGACTTCCCTAGCGTAGCACGATCTTCTAGCTATGGTAGGTGGAAAGACAGTGGTCAGACTTTTGGCTGAGTCTCTGAACAGCACAGATCGGATGTTGGCATGCCTTTGTTTTTGGCTTCCACTCTTGCTCTTCTAGGATCTGGTGTGATTATTTTTTCATTCATAAAAAACAAAGGAAGAGCAACAGTCACGCAGCTAAATTTAGAATTTGTTCATGTATGAGGTCTTTTTACACATGGACTTTTTAGCTACAGTTTCAGGGAGAAACCTGAGCTACACTGAGGTCAGAACAAGTTCTGTTATCCAGACGTATCCCTGCCTCCTCCGTTCTGACTCAATGCATTGTTGTATCGGAAATACTATACTGCACTATGTTAGTACTCTTAGATAGTTTTAACATTTCCTCTGCTAAGGTCTGACAAAAGCCTTGTAATATGAGAGACAAGGGGGCATCCAAAAATACTTGTGTGTGCATTTGGCAACCAAATTTTGCTCTCTGCAGAAGGATTTTGACTCCACTTTTAAGGAAGGTAAGGGCTTGAACACTCACAGGATGCTTGATTCTCCTGGTTTTATACCAGATCTCCATGTCATGGCTCTTTAGGTGCCCGCTGGGGTTGTGCTGAAGGGACATCAAGCTGGATCGGTAGAATCAGATGGTAAAAAACCACCTCCAGCCATTTCCCCCTCCTCTCCCTGGCCCGTAGCTTAGTGAGCATGGCCTCCTCCTCCTCCTTCTTCTACCAGAAATCTCTCACCCTCCTTCCAGGGGCAGAAGCAAAGGAGCTGGTTTTAAGCTGAGACATGCCCCTGGTGCTAGCCAGGGCCACTCTGCAAGCCCAGCAGCTTCATGTAAAAGAAGAATTTCAAAGCCAACATAGCTAAATGCAGCAAAACTGCTACTTTATATGGATAACACTTAATATAGTATTTAGAAACGTTAAATAATCAAGGCTCTTAGTGCTAACACTACATCACATGGTCTGTGTATACAGACAAAAGGACTGCACAGCTGGTTATTCACATGAGCAAAGACAGATTCGCGTGTTCTTTTGTCCCCCCTACAAACACACTTTTAGTCCTTTCCACTAAAATAGAGAAAAAAAAATCTATTTCTCCATAACATAAGAGCAAAAAGTCTATCATAAAAGTATGTTAAAAACAAAGCTTGGAACTGAGTAAGAAATCTGGCTCACATCATTGTCTCTGAAGACTAATGCAGTTTTTACAGTCTCTAAAATGTACAAATATCTTCAGTGCCATCACAGGTTACAGCTTCTTTCATTGACTGTAATGCAGTCTTTTCTAAATACATGACAGAAATTAACTTCACCTAAATAAATGTTAACGTACAAAGTGTATCTGTGTGCCACATATGGAACTCTGCTAGGATGTTCTGGTGACTAGACAGACAGACCCTTTTATTATGGTTTACGATATTAGCAGTTCCTAAAAGCTCCAGTGAAATTGCACCCTTATTTTAGATATTTATTTTCCCATTTTCCACTTTCTTTATGGATTCTGATATGGTGAGTCATCTCCCAAAACCTCGCTTTTTTCAGTCACATTTTGCTAGAGCTCTGTTCAGCAAATGGACTTGTGACGGTGGAGTGAATCTCGAAAGCAAGAGGTAACTTGTTCTTGGTGTTTTGTATGGTCTGATTCGGTTTCTGACCCTATTTAATATTAATAAGATACTATTTTTGGCTAAGGTAAACACTGGAGAGGGACTTTTTACAAGGGCATGTAGTGATAGGACAAGCGGTAACGGTTTCAATCTGGAAGAGGGGAGATTTAGATGAGATCTCAGGAAGAAATTCTTCCTTGTGAGGGTGGTGAGACCCTGGCCCAGGTTGCCCAGAGAAGCTGTGGCTTGAACACCTGGAGGTGTTCAAGGCTACGTTGGATGGGGCTTGGAGCAACCTAGTCTTGCGGGACGTGTCTCTGCCCAGGGCAGGGGGTGGCACTGGGTGGGCTTTAAGGTCCCTTCCAACTCAAACCATTCTAGAATTCTATGAATCTATGGTCGTTCTGAATTGGTGTGAATACTGGTTTGTATGGGGGGAAAGAAAGCGAATTAGATGGTCCTGGTGAGCTGGGAAATGATCTTCTCCAGGAAATGATCTTCTCCATCTTTGTCTCAGCTCTGCCCATGCCTGTCCGCTGGGTCCGCCCTTGCCCATGGTGTGCCATTTAAGGTCAGCTGTGGTGGGGGCTCGGGCCGCTCCATGGCCGAGCCCAGGCCGAGCCCAGGCCACTGATACAGAGACCGGCTGTGCCTTCCTCAGCCTGTCACACCCTGCCTGCACATCCCAGTCACCTTCCACCACAGAGATCATCTTCTCACGCCCTTTTTAAACATAATTTCCCTCCTGCTTATGAGACTGCCAGCTGCCTAAGGCTTATGAGATGTCAGGCGATGGGGACGTCCGGACTCAGGCCGGCTGGGTGGCAGCACGGTGCTGGAGCTGCAGCCAAACACGGGGAAAGCTTTCAGAGCCGGGCGGGTGGTTTTTGGAAAGCAAGCAGGATTTACAGGTGCTTAATTTCTCTGTGGAACCCGCTTTTAACCGGGAAACACCCCCCATCCAGGCCAGGCCTGGCCCGACGAGACCCTGAAGAGATTCCAGGCGGGGCGGGGGGAGCCTGCAGCCGTGTGCGCCGGTACTCGCGGCAT
>VWZL01002265.1:114205-165960 GCA_013396915.1 Stercorarius parasiticus | reverse complement strand
GGGGAAACAGCCGAAAATGACACTTCAGAAGAATCATTGGGCTTTTGTAAACGTGTTGGAAGTATCATAATTCCAAAAAATAAAAAAGTGGAAGGGCTGATTTCCCCTTTTCCGTGCCCTCTGAATTTAGATATGACTGATATTAGGGCAGAACCTGGAAATATTGCAGTGTGTCAGCTGCATTGACTGCCTGTGTGTGCACTTCCAGCCTGCCATAGCCCCGAGATAGAGGAAACGATGTCTTGAGCTTCATAAAGGTGTTCAAAACCCACTTGTTCTACTCTTGTCTCATTTTGGTTAAACCTGAGATTTGTTTTCTGAAAAACGCTGGTCCTTATTTCTGTCAAAGCCCACAAATGTGCAGACAAGCTGTGGATAAGCCAGGAGAGCACAGGGAGTCGTGCGTGGCTGGTGAGATGCCGTAATTGAAGCCTTGGTGGAAAAGAGTTGTGCAAAGGCAGTGAAGGGGGGTGCTGGCGTGAAAGCTAAAGGCACTACCTGGGGTGTTATCACAGCTCAGCTGGGGCGGAATAGCTTGCTGTGTCATAGTAATGCAAAACATGCTTTTGACCAGACAGGAATAATTTTATTTCAAGCAGCAAAGAATGTCCTTATAACCTGGAAGCAAGAAGGAAAGAGGATGTGTAAATATAGACTATGTTTGGAGCTATCTGGCTTTGTGATGTTTGGTATTCCTAGCCAGTAATCATCCCTGTTCCTCAGTAGTGAAGGTAGGCTTTCCTAGAAGACGTTTTTTGTAACAAAACCTCTTGCTGCTTAATTTTCTAGGTGCTTTGTGCTGAGCTGAAAGGTCACCACAATCGCCAGGGTAATACTTCAGCTTTCTGGCATTGCAGACCTAGGAAATAATCCCGCAGGTATGTTGTAAATCTGTATATTAACCAATAACTGCCAGTTATATTTTGCAGGCAGAACACTATTCTACAATTGTAAAATGGCATTGCTATGACACTAACAGCCAAGAATTTTGCTTCTTGCTTATGCCATAATTTCTTGAGATTAATTTTTTAATGTGGCTCTTCCCGGCGCAGGAAGTACAAGCCCAGAGTACAATTATGTATTTCAAAGACAGTAACAGCAGAGGGAGCATGATTTACCATTTTAGTATAAGAAGTTTTTCATTCTAGGTTTAAGTCAGGAATCCAGTCTGTTTATAATTTCCATGCTGTGCATATTGGCAAACTTCCAGGGAAGCAAGCTGTAAACACAGATATTTTTCCTATGACTAGTTCTGATTTTTGTGTATGGTTTTCTATATGTCTGAGAAATGAGAAAGCGGGGTATGGTAGGAGGCACATTCTAGGGTGATCTTAGAATAGAGTCAACCCCTACACCTCTGAGATAATGTCTGATTTTAATCAAATTGCTGATATTAATTGAAAGAAACAGTTCACTGATGGTAGACCATTTTTATATATAAAAAAAACCCCTTCTTTCTGAACAGGAAGATATTTTTTTTAAATGCTGTACAGCATATGGAGGGTTAAGTATCACGATGCACTAAAATTATGGGCTTTGCACAGTAAAATGCAGTCTAAACTCTAATCCTGAGAAGTAAGCTCTAGTGGGAAAAGAGCATGCAGTCTTGCTGTCCTGTCTTCACTAACAGTGTGGGATTTGACTAGTCTATTTCATAAGGATTGAGCTTGCAGATGCTGAAAAGTAAGATGCAGGCAGATTTGCTGTGCCTTAGACTAGCATGAATTTTCTTCCTTGCTGGAGTGCGGAAGAAATATTCTTTGCTATGGTTTTAAAAAAAACCAAAACACCTGTTGGGAGTTAATCAAAATGCTTATAGTTTCTAAGGTTATTATAACAAAGGATAATAAGCATATTAGCAGAAATGTATGCAGTTTTGCATGGATGTACTGTATCCTTGTTAATGCGTGCAAACAAACAGCTTTTCGTCTTTTTCTTATGGCTTGCCTTGCAAAATACAAGGCAATCATGTTATATTATTTTCTAGGCAATTATAATTGTTTTCAGATGCACATTAAACCCTTTGGCAAGAAAAGTAGTGATGCTGGCATAAGCTGCTTTGAGCAGTAGAACCAACGTGTACTGGAGGAAGGAGCCGTGAAGCAGTTATTTGATGATGGAGAGAATTCACTTAGGAGAAGGCACCAAATATTGAAAGGGAGCAATGCCTTTTGTGTCTCCCTGGGTATGACTGAGAGCTGGCTATTTGTAGCAAGGTAACTAACTGTATGCTGCGCTGACAGCGTCATGAATTCTGACATGAGGTTCAAGATATGACAGTGCGGTCTGGGTGGGGCGCTGACAGGCGTTTAAATCCAAAGTTCTTTTGGTCAGAGGAGTGGTTGAATATTGGAGCATCTGAGTTCATGTGCATAATGATTTTTGGCCCTGAATTACTTGTTTCAAAGTCTTCAGCCAGTGGTGAAGGCTTGCTTTCTTAGGATAAAATTGTTTCCTTAATATTTAATAATTTTAAAATAGTTTTATAGGTGCCATCATGTGCCAGGCATCTCCTGGCTAATGTGTCAGGCTAATCTGCAAGATGTCAAATACTGCTACACAATGGATGTTTTTTATGTCTGCTTTTCTTATAGAATTGTTGAGAGAAGCTCTTCCTTGACAACATCCTGAAAATCCGTTTACAATTCAGCCCATCTTTTGGCTCTAAAGTATGTAAGCAATCTTGCTGGGGTTTTTTTGGTAGTATTTTCCACTTTAATATAATTAGCCTTATCTACAGCCATCAACACTGATGGCAAGTTGCAGCCTACTTTTGAAAGCTCCATTGTTTGAGGAGAAGGGGGATGCAGCCAGCTTTTGTGTCTGCAAGCAATAAGACAGTGGGTGGAAGGCACTGGCATTTGGAGAAGCCCCAAGCAAACCTGTCTCATCCAAGAGTCCAACCTCAAATTGCTGTTTGAGGATGGACCATTCTTCAGAGCCTGGCATGTGGGCCTCAACTGTGTATGTGCCAAGAACCCATCTGTGGCCTGAGGTGACTTTGAAGTAGTGATTTGCTTGTTGGATTTCACCATGGTATTTTAAATTTAGATACATGTGGAAGCAGCTATTTCAGCAGTGATTTTCCAGGTGTCTTTAATAGAATAGGCAAGCACAGAAGAGGAAACAAGCTGTAACCCTTATTTGTGTCATCGGCTTGTAAGTTGTTGCACTGTGATGGTTCAGGAAAATGGTATATTAATCAGATTTTGATAGTATCTAGTTATGATACTTTGTCTTGCAAACTTTATTCCTTTATAGCAAAGTGTGGGTCTGTAAGAATGGAAACAAATTAAGGAACAGTAGTCTACCTTAATTGCTTGGAAGGAACCATTGCTGTATTTTCTTAAAAAAAAAAAAAAACAAACCACACACACACACAAGAAAAAACCCCCATGAAACAAACCAAAAACTTGGAAGAAATAGAAAACTATATCTGTTAGGAGTAATTAAAATTTGTCATGAAAGAAACATGTTGCAGAGAGTGTCTGATGACCTAAGATACTGACAGAGCAATGACTTTTGCTGTGATCTGTGCTCAGTATTGGTAACATTCTGAAGCAGTGAGCTGGCAGTCTGCTGACGAGTGACGGTATGCAGGTTTTTGACTGTAATTTTGTATGGATCAATGAAGTATTGTACACTTGGTGCTCTCTTTTCACTTTTGATCTATCTGTTATACCTGTTCTAGCTGTTACCCAGCTGCATCCCTGTCTTGAATGTGAACTATATTGGAGCGGCTGTGAGGTAATGTCCTCTGAGTTTTGTGGATTGGAGACAGAAATATAGACTTAGAAAGAAATGCTTTTGCAGGGGCTGAAATTAACTCTGTGAAACTTTTCACCCCCACCTAGCCTTTGGAAAGAGAGGTGACTTTGCTGGTAGCAGTTTTGAGCAGCTAAATCACGCCCCAGTTCCATGCCTCCCCTGGAGAAGCCCGATAGCAAAGGGAGTGCTATCACATCTAAGTGGCGGAGCGGAAGAATAGTGTGGGGGTTTTTTCTGGAGTTCATGTGATCGAGAGGAGAGTTCACAATACAGCAAGAGTCACACGCTGGCCTGATTTGCCACAATAAGCAACAATAAGGGGTATGACTTCTATTCTTTAAATTACACAGACTGGTCTTATGTCTCTTCCACTTAGTTTAATTCTTCTGCATGAGAAGTCTGTGCAAATTTGGAGCCTGGATGAAGGACTCTCTTTTGTTAGTCCCTGTTTTTAGTTAGGCTGTCAGGCAACTGGAGGGGTTCTTCTGAGGACATCCTTATCTGGGAATGAAAACTGACATCTGGAGCGGATGATCAGCCACAAGATAGGTAATTGAAGGTGTGAGTTGCTGTATCTTGTGTGCTATTACTATTACATTTTTTAAAAAAAGCTGCGGAATGCAAATCAAGTTCCCTTATACACCATTGTGTCAACTGAATGGTACTTGCTGGGGCTCTTTTGTGGGGTAAAGGGGGAGAGAGGGGTTTGTGTTTTCAGGGCCTCTAGCTTCAGCATACGTGGGTAGGTGTGCTGCCTCCTGTCAAAGGAAGGCTCTGTGAGGATCATGCTCTTGTCCTGTGGTGTACAAAGGAGACTGCTGCCTATCAATTTGATCAGAAGTGGGAGCCCGAAAGGGACTGGATGAGTAATAGGTATTTGTTTCCTCTTCTGACCTGAAAAAAGTCCTTCCTTTGGCTTGTGTTGGAGCTGGCTTGAATCCCCCCATGACTGGATATGAAATACAGAGTGGGTGAGAAACTGATAACCTTGGTAGATGTGCAAGTAACTTTTCCTTTATGTCAGGTCCATGTTTTTTATATCTTTTGGTTAAGAATTTTTAAAAAGCTTATTAAATAAAGAATTCAGTCTAACCTATGGAGAAAAATTCCATCCTGGTCTATTTGGTCTAGAAGAACCTTTTTCCTTCTGCCAGTGCTCTCTGAAGTCTGACAGCACTCTTTCCAGTGGGAGCAATGATTCACTGAGGTCTTACACTCCTAAAGAAGTGTTTGTACAATATCCATGTGCTTGGCTGGCTGGGCACATTTAAGAGAAGGAAAAGAGCAAAGCATTAAGTATCTGTTACTGTATGCGGAGAAGTTTTAGCTCTATCAGTGTTGCTGGAGCAGCTTCTCGCTACAGTGAGAACAATCCCTTAAGCGAGGCAGTTGTGTAAATGCTCATCTGTGGGAAACATGTGGCTTTAGGGTCTCTGTGCTGACAGGACTCTAGCCTGATGAGCCAGGGCACCACGCTTGTTCTCCTGGGCTGTCTTAGAGCCCTGGCTCAGGGCAGCGTGAGCTGCCTGCTCAGTTCCTCCATGGGGGGGTTCTGCTAGCCCAAGGCTGAACTGAGCCTGCCCGGTGGCTCTGCTCAAGCCTTCTCAGTCTGTTGCAGAGGAATGTCATTATTATCACTTAAATAAAAGGAAATCCTAAATTCACCTGTCGAGCATGATGCTTGCTCCATTTGAAGATGCTGTTGAAAAAAAAGCCATGAAGGTAGGCAGTATTTGTCCTACACAGACTTATTATCTGGCATTTCTATGCAACTAGGTTCTTCCATTCTCTATTTGAATAAGACTCATTATAAACATTTGTCTCAATTTAGTTATTGAGGTAGGAGGTGCTAATGTCCCTTCTGCCTCTTACCCTCTCTGTCAGCAGATGGTTTAGCTGCGATGGGGTGGGCATGCATACGTGTGTGTATCCACACATGCTTGTGCTGTCCAAGAATGTGGTTATAACGTTATGCTCAGCCTCCTGTAATTCATTATTTGTGCTGGTTTGCCAAGTACCAGCTGTGAAAAGAACGTGTACAAACAATTTGAAAACCCTGCAGCCAGGTGTCCTGCTTGTTCAAGCAAGAGTTGATTTTTCTGTTTACTGGGGTTTCTGTTTATTGACTCAAGTCAGTCTGAGTAGGATGGCAAAGCTGTTAAAGATCTCCTATAAAGACAAGCTGCTAGCTGTAGTAAGTGTTCTTCTTGGCAGATACCCTCAGCCATGAGAAAACATGGTGGGGAGGTGCAGGGCAGAGAATGTACTCATGTTGTTTTAACTGGAAAATTCCCTTGTAATTGTTTTGCCAGGCTTTCTGTAGTGCATTCAAAAAACCGCTTCATGAAACGCCGACAGACTATGCAGATGGACAGTTGTGGCTTAATATATCCAAATTAATGTACTTCCCAAGTGCTCTTGACTTGCTGTGCTTTCTGCTACATCACTTATTGTGGCTTTTAGTATTGGCAGACCTCTGCATGGTACTATTCATTCAGCTTTACTCAGTTCTCAGATTACCCATGTACTAGTTCTGAACTAACTTAAACAAGCAGTTGGGGAATATGTGGCTTGCAGGGGGGTGAGAAACAGAAAAGGAAAAGGAGAAGACTTATTATGAAGCTGTGAGACATTTTCCTGCTTACTCATGCTTGCAAACTGTTGTGATAAATGTTTCTGATTCCTCATGTAGTCTTTTAAAGCAATCAAATGAATAATTTAAAAACAATCATCTTGCCATGTGATAATAATACATAGCACGCAACAGAGCTATTTCTAATGTTTTTAGTGATGGTAGTATCACTGACAGTGTCCCTGGTGTTTATGTCCATGGCACCAGTGAGCTGAGCTGAGGGTGAGAGCTTCTATCATGCTGTGGGCTTGAAAAAACCAGCAGGAAAGGGCGGTATCCACCTTTTACCTTCCGTCTCATGTTGTGCAGGCAAATATGTGGAGCCCAAGGGAACAATGAGCTAGAGTTGTTCCAGAATTATCTTATTTTAATACCTTCCCAGTTGCTGCATTGATTGAAGTTTTAGGATATCCCATATATTTTTCCTTCCCTTCTCCCCTCCATCCCTCTTTCTCATCACATACGAGTGATTCCATTTTGCCCCAAATAGCTGCATGTTGTTTACTGTGTTTGGAGTAGGAGCAGGTTGCAAGTGGTCGTTTCCAGCTGCCAGTTTACCCAGTTACAATGGGTAGGAAAAAAAGAATAATTGCATCTTGGATTAAGGTGAACAGTTGTCATCTTCCTTTTGACACCGTGCCTGGGTGTTGGGAGAGCTCAGTGTTTGCTGAGCAGCAGTACTCATACATGAGGGCTGGCTGCAGTGGCTGCTCCTGCTTGGTGAACAGGCAGCTCTGGAGTGAGCTGTGGGCTGATCCCAGGTGCAGTGCAGGCTCCTCAAATTCCCTGGAAGAGGCATCAGATCTACCAAGAGAATTACATCTCCCAGGAGGCTCTTCTATATGGACCTTGCATCCCTTATTTCACTTGTCTACTGCCTTGTCTGCCTGTCTGCTCAGACTGGCTTTTGCTTCCATGCACTTGGTAGGCTGCGCTCTTAGAAATGTAATAGTCTGCTTTGAGCCTCCATCTCGAGGGGCTGGGTTTCTAAGCTGGCACAGCCTTTGAAATACAGAAGTCATAAGGGCTGTGCCCAGAGGCCAGTATGCTGGGAAGATGCATCTTAAATAAGCAGGGTTGGAAATTTCACTTTCAGCTTTTCCAACCATCGCTGCCACTTCCACACTACTAAATGCTGTATTTCACTATTTGGCTTTCTTGCTATTTGTCTTTCTAGACAGCTTTTATATAACTTGAGTTTCACAGCATGCTACAAGTCTGACCATTTAATTTAGCCTTTTATTATTATTGGAACATAATGCAACTTTGTATACTCTCCTATTTTCCAGCCATAATTTTGCATGATGTGGAAGGCATTCAGCTGCCCTCTCAGCAGATCTTGTTCTCACTGTCTCTGTGGATAAATACATTGCTTCCATTACTTCGGTCATGTGGGCCTTCCATGGACTGTGGCATCTTCCACGTAATTCCCAAAGAATATACCAGATAGCATTTGAGACTGTTAAGTAACAGCTCCTGTGGTTAAAGAAGACTTTTTTTAAAGCTTTATTGATTAGAATTCAGTCTTTCAAGGACATACATAATTTTCATGAGGGTGAAATGATTGAAGATGAAAATTAATGCCTTAGGGTTTTTTTCTCACAAACAAGTTAATCATTTTTACTCTTCCTTTTCCTTTTAATTCATTACAGGTTTGAGCTATCTGGAAGATGAAGCCCTGGCTGCAGTTGGTGTTCTTTACCTGTATTTTCTTGATCTGGCACACAGACGCAGAGTTCTTCACCTCCATAGGTACGGAAGGAACTAATGCATGATGTTATGATGTAGTTAATGTGATTCCCCAAATTGTTAAAGTTTGCAGTTGAAGCATGTGGCTTCTCTGGGGAGTATCAGTAAAATAAGACAGTTCCTATGTTTTATTAAGAATTGTGCACCTGTTGTTGTCTTGAACACAGCACCAATCTTATCCTAAAATGATTAGTCCTGCGTTTATGATTTATGAAAAGAATTTAAGTGATAAATATGTGAAACATTTTCTTTCACAGAATCTGAAATCTCCTGTCTTCTCAAAAAGCTGGAGTTAGATGTTGGAAGAAAAAATTAATATCCCCCTTACCTTATGTGTGTCTTGTAAGAGCTGAGTAAATCTTGAAGAATTCACATTGTTATGAATCCTGAAAATAGGTTGATTTTTATGACAATTTAGTTCTTGTGTTCAAGCTGTGATACAACCATGTATGGCTGTGGTAGAACCTAAAAATAAGCACAAACTGACTTTTTTGCTGTGACTTGGTCTACTGTTTTCCTGTGGAATAGTGTGGGGAATTTACCCCCATAAGGATAATAGAGACTGATTAACTACAGCTGGCTGTTTTCCAGAATACGCTTAGAGCTCAGTGAAGCTATGTTCCTGAATGGTAAAACTCAAAACTCCCTGTGGCTTATTTTGCACCACTATGTGGAACCGCTCAGGCAGAGCAAGGCAAAGTGGTGTTTCACTACCACCCTCCAGCATATGCTCCCGTGCTGGCTAAACAGCATTTCACTACATGCACATTATTTGATTCTCTCTTTTCCGAAGTTAAGTAGCTTTTTGTACGAAGTTACTGTGAAGGGCCACCTTTTCTTTACACTTCTATTCCTGAACCTTTCCTGGCTCTGAAAATAGCACAGCCCGCTGACTTCCGTCTGCTTAATCATGCCTCATTAGTAGTTACTTTGGAATGCTGAAGCTAAAGCTGTGGTGCATTTCTAAATCTCATCTGGTCTTTCAGTGTTTGGTCTTTGAAAAGCAGTTTGTCATAGCAATTAGGATTGATGTGCTAGTGATTTCCACTAATGCTAATCAGGAGACTGTGTGTGTGTGTTAGTCTATAAACATTATTCTGAAATTCCTCTGCGCTTATTGTTAGGTTGTGTTTCCACAGTTACCTGTATTGAAAAGCTGTAATTTTAAATGATGCCAATAGTTAAGCTAATAATTTATTAGTGTGACCTAATCTGTATCCATATGTAGAACAGATGCTTTGGCAACTACTTCGATCTTTTGTTGCTTTAACTCAATAGCTGTATTAATGTCAAACCTTTCTTCTCATTGTCTTGCATACAATTGTAAAACTAAAAGCAATTTGGAGGCAGTGGAAGGGTCACAGCAAAGCTACATGAGGCAGGATTTTAAAAGCCTCTTGAAGCATTTAAATGCCAGACCTGTATTTGTAATAGCTTTTGTGGTTTACAGGCATCGAAGTGCATACCCTTAATTTGTCTGTTCTTTGTGTTGGTTTTAATTGTCCTAGAGCATCTAAGGTCTGTCTTCTGTGCTGTTGGAAATTGTTACTTTTTTAGGTCTGATTAACATTTGCTCATACTCTGTTTTTAGGTCAAATGACAGACCTGATTTACGCGGAGAAAGACTTGGTACAGTCTTTAAAGGAATATATCAGAGCAGAAGAGAACAAGCTCTCTCAGATAAAAAGGTAGGGGGAGAGGTTTGCATAATGAAGGGTGACAAAATGGCTCATCTGTGTTCAGTTACACCACACCTTTCTGTCACCACTCTGTTTCTAGACCTTGTTAATATTTCCCCAGTAGATAATCACAGGGAGACTGTAGGTAGTAACTTGGTTGTAATTTATTCTCATAAATCTGCAGAGAGGGCCCCTTGCTTCAGATATCATTTAGACTTTGTCTGCTTCTTTAGAAACTGTTGTCTGCTGGGCTTTTCCCACTTTTCCCTGTCCTTGTACCATCACAGTGCTCCTGTGGAGATGACACTACTCATGTCAGAGGAGCCTTGTCCATGTGAGTTAAGTGCCTCTAGGTCCAGTGTTCTGTGCTACTTGTTGTTTCACAGCATCGGCACTGCTTACAACTACAAAGTGTGCCAGTTGTGTTGTTTAGGGGAGCACACACCGAATCCCCGCCTTCCTTCCTGTGCTGGCTTTGCTCTCTGGGACAGCTCTCCTGCCGTGTTATCTTCAGTCGCCAACCTGGCTACAGAATATCTTGGACATTATCATTTGCTTAGCTCACTTGAAAGGCTCTTGCTGACAACCGATATTTTCTGTCCCCCTTAGGCAGACCGTTAATACTTACCTAGCTGAAAGTAATATCTAATAAGGCGTGACACTAGAATAGTCTAAATGAGGTCCAGGTTCAGAAGGGCTGAGTGCTTCTAATTGGAGCCATGCTTTCCAAAGAATTTCTAAACTCCAGGCTGTATGTGGCAGTTTGATGTCCCTTTGGGGGTGTAGGGTGGGGACGGGGCTATGGACTAAGTGAAACAATAAGAATTCCTTGTCACTTGCATACGCAAATGTTCATTTCTTGAAAACTGCCCTTCTGAGGAAAAGCAATCTCCTCTTCAAGTATTGTTAAAGAGAACATCAGTTCCATCTATGTATAAACTGGTCTTTTTTCAAAAACGTCATCGTTTTTTTCATGCACTGATATATGCAAGTGCTTTTTTAATATGCTAAACTTTCAGTTGACCTGTATTTTGTTGTATTTGTAAGCACAAGTATTCTGCTACTGTGCCAATAGTTGAGCCCTTGCACCCTGCTAGTGTATGAGGCGTGTGCTTTGTAACAGGTTCAAAGGGGATTTCTTATGTTCTGTTACACTCTTATCTCAGCCATGTTTTCTGCCTATTGAGTATTGAGAGAGGAGCATGCGGCTGGTCCAGATGTTTGTGTTAAGGGTTAACATGAAGGGCAACAGAAGAAATTCTCACTACAGTATCAGCAACGTAGCTGGCAGTTCAAATATGCTATAACACAGAGGGTGAAGTTTCCCACTACTGCTTTGAAGCTGACCAACAGTGCAATCCAGGTGACTTGACAGCACTGCCACTGTACTGTCTTAGCATTTCCAGTCTCAAAATCAAAGCTTATGGTCTAGTTTCCATAAAGCTAAAAAGCTCTTGGGGTTTTACTTATACTTGTATTTTTACTAAAATAGTTAAGTGACACTCACAGTGATTGTGTGCTCTATCTCATTTTCTGGAGGGCAGCATGCTGAAAATTGACGGCTAAGACTCATTGCAAGTGAAATGCATGCACACTGTAGTAAGGTTTAAAATAGTAAGGAGGGAAACAAATTTTCTTTAAAAGAAAAAGACTGTTCTAATTAAAAAAATCAGTTGTACTTCAGTTTATCCTTGTGAAGTTGAAAGCTTGAAAGCTGGTTATGATGGCAAAAGCAGCAATAAATTGATTCTAACTGTGCAATTAGGATGACTTAAGAAGGAAGACGTGCATTCATAAATTGTTCTCAGACTGAGGAGTACACTTCTTGTTCCAGCTGGGCTGAAAAAATGGATGTACTGACTAGCAAATCAACCTCTGATCCAGAAGGGTATCTGGCACATCCTGTGAATGCATATAAGCTGGTGAAGCGTTTAAATACTGACTGGCTGGAATTGGAAAACCTGGTTCTTCAGGATACAACAAATGGTAAGGAGTTCCAGGGGAGAAGATATCAGTAGGAGGTAGCCTTACAACACAGTTGTTTGTCCTCCTTGTATTCTGGAAAGCTGCAAACTCAGCTGCAGTTTAAATATTATTGCCAAGTTTGTTTGAAACTTTAACTAATGCCTGGGCTCTTGTTTACTGGTTACCCAAGTGGGTGAAACTTGCTACTGAAACACATCTATCAAGACTCAAAGAAACTGTCATCTGTTTTAGACCTGTTGCATTTTGTTTGGCTTGTGCTGTTTGGGGCAAAGGGGAGAATAGGATATACTAAAGTGGTCAGTTGTGTTGGCAACTGTTGTACACCTAGTATTGAGCTTTGTGTTCCTCTTATATAAAAGTTACTCATCTGCTTTCCCAGTCTCCTGCTTCTCTTGGCGATCATTGTTTTTTTGACCATGTTGATCAGTAGATAAGATTTAAGAATCAAGACGAGACCCATACTGAATTGGTGAAGGAATTCATATGAGCCCCAGCGTTAGCAGTTGGCAGATGTTGTACTCAGTCTGTTGATAACAGGATAATATACAGTTGCTGTCTGTAAACCTATCCTAAATCAAATGTTTCCAGTACTAATCTTTGCTTTTGCATTATATTGTCAAAGTGTCTGCCTGAATTTGCTTCCATAGCTTGTTTTTTTCGAAGTGCAGGTTTATTTTTACTGGACTTCTTGAAAGTAAGGGCGAAGAGGCTAAGTTTTTCAGGCAGAACATTGCATGTTTTCTGTTTCTACTCTGCATATGCTAAAGTTTAGGTACTTGGAAGTTTTTTTCCAGCCAAGATTTTTATTGCCTTTTGGAATAGTCATCCTAGATGGAAATAAAATACTCTATTCTATTGAGTACTTCTGTCATTAATTCTTTCTATAAAGGCTTCCTTTTCCAGTTCTGCTTGTTGCGTGATTGGAAATGGCTGGGTGGTTTTCCTTCAGTTGGTTGCCTTCACTTCTGCCCAACCAACCTGCTATACAGCCTTGATATATTTATGCGGTGCATTTAATTTTATTTCTAAATGTCACCTGTTTTTACATGTCAGGTTTAAATGCCTCTTATTGAGTAAGGTACTACTGCTACTTAGGGGATCCTGGATCAGGGTCTCTTGTCCTTTGACCTGAGATTTGAAAAGCTCTCATGGCTTTACAGGTTGGAGTACAGAGTCTGAAATCATTGTCTGGTACTGTGATCTGCAGTTGCCTCTGGATATTGCAAGAGAACTGATGAAAGCTATTAAGTTTTCATGCTAGAAGGAGACACTGCGGGAGAATGGAGATCATTAGGTTCACATTGTACTTTAGTAATTGCATGGCGCAAGAAAACGGGGTGTGTGTTAGTTATTTATCCTTTAATCTCTTACTTGTGAGCTGTATTTCTTAAAATGAGACAGAAAACAATGTTTTTGTAACTTAAGAGCCTAATAAGGGACTTTAAACCTGGATAATTTGAATCTGAATTCCCAAAACAAAGCAGATGTTTCCTCTTCTGTGTTAATCCGGTACTGATATTTATTCAGACTCTGCAAGTAACATCTTTCCCTTTTACTGCAAAGGCTTTATTGCAAATCTCACAATTCAGCGTCAGTTTTTTCCAACTGAAGAAGATGAGACTGGAGCTGCAAAGGCTCTGATGCGCCTGCAGGACACATATAAGCTGGATCCTGAAACTCTCTCCCGAGGAAACTTACCAGGTAAGTGCACAAAAAGGTCTCTGCTTTAAAAGGAAGGAAGTGGTAACATCCTTAAACTCTCTCCAAAAGCCCTTTTTCAGTAGTGAGGAAGAACCATGGTGCTGAAAGTCCATGCGGGTTAGATGCTTGAGGACATACCTACTTCAGCACTTTGAGAACAGCCTTGGGATTATTCCCACCTGAGCCAAGGCACTATGGTCTGCAGTAGCATTTTTTTAATTAGAATTACTTCTTTTAAAAGAAAATGCTGGTTTTTATAATTGCTATACCAAAACAACAAAGGATGACATACTTTCTTGCGCTGTGGGTAAGCAAATACTGTGGGTACTTCCTGTCCCCAATAACTTAAGAACCAAGGGAAGGAGCTGCTCCATAATTCGTTGCTCTATGGCTCTTAGAAAGCTTGGCTCTGTTCTTCTTTGCTGTGGTCTTCCAGTGAAGCTTTGGTTGAATCGCTTTGCTCCTGTTCTTTCTGTGAAATGGGAACTAACAGTTTTTGCCACAGAGAGATGTTTTGGAAAGTACATAGATATATTGAGATGTTTCAGTGTTTTGACAGCTGAGTCCTGATAAGTGTTTGTTGCTGCTGCTTATGAGAGACTTACTGAAAGAGGTTATGGTTGCTAGCAACACACTATTTACAAACTGAGTAGGCTTCATTAGAGTGTGGGTAGATGAGTTGACAAAACAGGCTTAGTTATTATATGTAGGTTATTAACAGTAAACTTAATTTTAAGTCTTATCTGTGCATCTGCTGAGCTGGAGCAACCAGAAATCAGTGCACGGTTACAGTCAAATGGATACCCAGTGTGTCTAAATAACAATCAGCATGCTTATGCACAAATATACATCTCCAGTAAAGAGCAAAGAAGCTAATTCTGCATATAGTCGGGCTTCTCTGATCATCTAACAGTGTCAATATATAGGTTCAATAAAATGTGTTAAGCTGTTAGTCCGCTCTGCCTTTGTCTACAACAGGAAGCACAACAGCTTAACGCTGTAATTTCTATTTTAAGCTTCTCTTGGTTTCCAAAGGAACTAATGCCACACAATGTAATCTTTAGAATGTAATATTTAATTCTGAAGGTGATCAGTTTGGCACTGAACCTGAGATATTGTCAAAGCATTGTCTTTTAGAATCCTTTTTGGTTGATAAAAGCATGTATTTACAGACATTGCTCAGTGTGCCCTGTGTATTTGAAGGCAAAGATGCTTCTGTGTGGATTGCTTAAAGCTATTTTTTTTTAATTTTTTCTTTTAGGAACAAAATACAGATCCTCTTTGACAGTGGATGACTGCTTTGGTATGGGGAAGACTGCGTACAATGACGGAGACTACTATCACACAGTACTTTGGATGGAACAAGCCTTAAAACAACATGACGAGGGGGAGGATACAACAGTCAGCAAAGTAGAGATCCTAGATTATCTCAGCTATGCTGTTTTCCAGTTTGGGGATTTGCACAGAGCCATGGAGCTTACCAGACGTCTGATATCCCTTGGTAAGAACAAAAAAACCTGCTATTCTTGTGCTGGGGAGTGTTGCCAGCGACAGAGCCAAGAACAGCCGTGGCCCATACGTATTGGTGAGCTGACTGGAAGGATAATCCTGCCAGACGAATTGTAATAAATATAGGTCCTGGAAAAAAAACCTGCCCCAGTCTACTTACACATGAAGTATCTTTAACGAGCTATCTTATAACATGCTGTTATTACTCAAAGACCAAATGTGTGTCCCACTGCACCTGTGTGATTTGCTTCAGTGTACCGAGATGTTCTGTTTGGTGATGGTTAAAGCCTGGGTTGTCTCGGCTGGAGATCAAGGCTACCACAGACTTAGGTAGAGTGCTGTATCTTCTGTGAAGTCCTACTGACTACGCATATTCCCCTTCACTCTTCAACGCAGGTACTCTGATGCCAGAAAAATACTTTGCCTGAGATCTTTAAGTATTTATTTCTGAATATTCAGAACAGATTGAGTTTCTTAAAACCTCCTTTTATCTCTGGTGTGTTTCTGTCTTTCTCTTGAGTAAGCAAAAAAGCATTGCTTCCTATAAAACTTTGTCTACTTACTGCATTGGAAAGGTTTATCCTCTCCAATTAAAATTAACATCTACTGTGTTATGTATTTGTATGTTTTTCAATCAGCTGTTCTTAATTTAGATGTTAGCTGCATCCTGGGAGTGGGTGAAGCTTTTCTGTTGAAGAATATGTATCAGTCTAATTTCTGCAGACACAGGAACTCATAGATGAAAATTTACGAGAAGATGAATATGTATTGAATCTAGCTGCATCCTGGGAGTGGGTGAAGCTTTTCTGTTGAAGAATATGTATCAGTCTAATTTCTGCAGACACAGGAACTCATAGATGAAAATTTACGAGAAGATGAATATGTATTGAATCTAGCTCCATCTGCAATACTAAGGTTTAGCACTGACAACAGAACGCAAATCCTTATCAGCACCAAACAGTGGAACAGACTCGGCAGTCCCTTCTGGGAGCAGCAGCTTCCTCTGCCCTAGGCTCAACTTCCTTATCTGGCCACTATTAGCCCATGCTTTAATGAGTGGTTACTTCTGTGGCCTTCTGGGTTAGTTACATAAGATAAACACAATAAGCTTGGGAGGGTCAGAAGGGAAAGAAGCTGTTCTAGGTGCTACTGTCCAGAAACACTTCATGGCGAACAAGGAATTGTTCCTTCTTAGTTACGCTGTGTAAAGATCTATTGATGATGTTACTAGATATTGCACCCATTTTCAAAAAGGGTAGAAAGGAGGACCCTGGGAACTACTGACCTGTCAGCTTCACCTCTGTCCTATGCTGAGGCACATGGAGGACAGGGAATTGATTTGAGACAGCCAGCGTGGCTTCACCAGGGGCAAGTCCTGCCTGACCAACCTAGTGGCCTTCTATGATGGAGTGACTACATCAGTGGACAAGGGAAGAGCTACGGATGTCATCTATCTCAAGGCTACAAATGATAGGTCCAATGATGCTAGTGATGCTGGTGATCCAGAATATCTCCTATATAAACCCATTACAAACATCTAGAGATGGATGCTGTAGGTGGGTTGTTCAGCGGTAACGCATAGCTATGAGGTTCCTGAATTTGGAGGCAATCTTTGGGACTAAAGTCTGTGTCTGGGACTCCAGCGCAGCCCTTGGTTAAAGCATGCTTATGCAAGTGCGGATGAAAAGCATGGTGGAGAGGAGGAGTGCAATAAGTAGACGAGCTCGGTCTCTGCTGGTGAGCTCTATGATATGCTTATCTTAGGTAGAACTGGGCAGAAAATTGAAAGAAAAGGAGGGATGTGAAGAGCAAAAACTCCTACTCTTTTTTTCCTGAGATACAAGTTTTGTGATAGGTCCTTCCAGAAATGATTCTTTCACAGACTATGCCTATCTTCCCTCTCCAAAGACAAAAACTTCCCACTGGTGGTTTTCAGTGCGGACTGGAGCCAATGCCTTTGGTTACCTGATAAAGCTTTAGGAAGGGGAGAATTATTGCTGTGTCTTGATACAAAGACTTGTTTGTATTAACAGTTTCTAAGGTTGCCTGAATCACTGATTCTGTCTGGTTTTCTCCCAATGAAGACAGTACTCATGAGAGAGCAGGCAGTAATCTGCGATACTTTGAGAAATTGCTGGAGAAGGAAAGAGAGGAGAAGGAGAAAGAGAACTCAATGAACAAGACCATGACAACAACAGAACCAGTGGTGCAAAGTGGTGCCTATGAGAGGCCTCTCGACTACTTGCCGGAGCGTGACATCTATGAGGCCCTTTGCAGAGGTGAAGGGGTAAAAATGGTAAGAGAAAGGCAACACTTTCCTGACTATGCTGCCTTTGCATAAGGGTGATCAGGTTTGCTGGCAGGTGTTTTTTGCATTCTGTGAAGCTGTTCGTTTTTTTTAAGAAAAAATTAAGTGTAGTTCTGACCAGACTGTGATTTGTAGTTTATGTCTTGGCCTCTCTATCTTTAGCTGTTAATCCTGGACAGAGAAAAGCTCTCAACTGTACCTCTTAAAGGTTGTTGAAAACTTACTTTCCTCAGTCTGTCTACTCAGTCATTTCAATTGCTGGCTGTACTGATATATTAGGAGGCTTTTTCCACTGAGAGCTGGTTATGCTTTTCTTCCCCTTTTGCATCTTAAAGACGTGTCCTTCTGGGGTGACTATTTTGACCAACCAGTCTCCAATACCTCTCAACAAACATGGCTTTAATTCTCAGTGCAGGGAAAGGAATTTATTCCATCTGCATAGTCTTAACTGTAAGAACCTTTTTTTACAGATGGCTGTTTGTGTAGTTATTTGCTTAATCTGTAACCTATTACGGTTTAACGCTGGTAAAGGTTAGTGTTTCAGACGTTGCTCAGTGGTATCTTGAGTGGCATATGTTGAGTTTTTTTTATTTGCAGTAAATTGCAGAATCACTCATGGTTACCTCTTAAATTTGTTAGCCAGCTGATGACTTTTCCAGTGTTCGTGGAATGAAGCCCATTTTGGTTTTTGTCTTGCCTGTTTTAAGTTCATGAAAAGCGGTTGAGCAAACAATGTTTTGTTTGGTATTTTGTTGCAGACACCTCGAAGACAGAAGAGACTGTTTTGTAGGTACCATGATGGAAACAGAAACCCTTACCTGCTCATAGCTCCCTTTAAGGAAGAAGATGAATGGGATAGCCCTCATATTGTACGATACTATGATGTCATGTCTGATGAAGAAATCGAGAAAATTAAACAACTAGCTAAGCCAAGGGTAAGTTTCCCCTTTTTATTTCACTAATGACTGCTAATTCTGTGCTTTAAGCCCCGTTAGCAAAGACTAGGCAAAGAATTTGAAAGATCTGGTTTCATGCTACAGATGATGCGCTGCAGCTGTGAGCCTAAGGGGAATGATTTCGAAACTGCCTGGTGATGTAGGACCATAGAGCCCAGGCTGCTGAAGGTATTTATGCATTGTTGCACTTAGTTATGCAAAGTTCTCAGTAAATGGCTTAGAAATCTTTTAGGAAACTAGGGACTAGACCTGAAAAGATAGGTGACTGACTGGCTTACAGTGAAGGTGTCCAGTATACCTTAAGTCTCCTTGTCTGATTTTCTGGAGGTGGAATTTCCTGTCTAACTGTTTCCTTTCTGGCAAAAAAAAAAAAAGTATGGCAGCGTGAGGTTAGTAGTAGATGCTACACCTTACTTTTCTGTCAGGTCTGACAAGCATGTAAAACTAAACACTTCTATTCTTATAGATGAATGGTTCCTTTTAGCACTCTTCTAGCTACTGCTATGAAATGTGGTACTAAAATTCTGGTCAAGAATTACCCTTCTTCTATGTGTTTCTAAATGTAAACGTAAATAGTTAGAAACAGATTAAGAAACTGATGCTTCCTAAGAACATTAATAATTTGGGATGTTTGTGGAGCTGGACTTCTATGACTACCAGTCAACTATGGAGTGTTGGCAGAACACTCCTGTCTCAGTGAGGACTCTCACCTCCATAAATGGAGACTTTTCCTATTACATCATACTATAAAACTTCAAGAGCTTCAGATAAAATGGAAACGCTCAAATAGAGTGTATCACTTAACCTATTTTATCAAATGAAGCACATTCTAAATAAGGCTCCTATTAATTTTTTTTGATTGGTTTCCCCTTTTTGTTCAAAGTTTTATGGAAAGTCTTAAGTCTTGCTTGCTGAATTTTGTTTATATTACTAATGTCAGAGGAATTCTTCATATAATATATGTAGTGTAGAACTGGGATCCGTCCCTGTAAGAATAGGTAAATATTATAGTCTTAAGATTCAGATGAAAGTTTTCAATTAAAAAAATGAACAATCAGCCATTTTCTTATAGCTTATTTTTTCTAAATCTGTCTACAGCTCAGCTGCAGGACTAGCTTTAAATTCTGCAGTACTGCATAAAGAATGGAAAATGCAAGTCCTGTGATGAAATGGTCCTTAAGAAATATTGCTTAATTTCAGCCAGGAAATTTTAGTTCGTAATCATGGAAGCTTTCAGACAGGACTCTGAAGTAGTGTGTTAGTTTTGGGCTCAGAAAGATGAGCACTTCCTTTGTTCTAAAATGCATTTGCAAGAAATTTCTGCTTTTGGATCCAAGCACTTTAACATTATCTGCAGATTACAGTTGCCAATATTTTTTGTTTTGTAGAGAAACAACATCTGTACGTGTTTGAGCGTAGCTGTATTCAAGTTGGTTTTCGTGCTTATTTTGAAAAATGCAATTGCTTTTACTCCAGTTCCAAAAAGTAGTTCCAACTTTTCAGGCAATATATCAGAGCTGACTGGGAAGGGTCAAGAAAATTCTTAATTTTATTAGCGGATAGCGTTGGAAATGGTCTGCCATGAAAGCATAAGAACCTTATTCCTAAAATTCTGGATGTTACCTGCAATCCAGGCATGCCTGAACACACGAATATAAGGCACGGAGGGGGACACCTGAATATCTTTGAACTCAGTGCTGTAGGAATTCAGCAAGACAGAATTTCAGAGGAAAAGCCAATGGAGTGCATGCTAACTAAGCACATAGTTTAAACTAAACACATATTCTAAGAGGAAGACTGGATGAAGCTTCTGACTGATCCAGTATGCTATAATGATTCTTCAAAGCCCAGAAAACGCCTGTTATAAGGCTGCTTTCTCCACCCTGAAGGAGGAAGCTTCACATCTATCAGTTGGTTGTACCAAGTGAAGTACAGATTGTATGTTGTGAATGAATAAGCCTGCCTATTGGAAAGAGAAGAGGAGATGCGGAATAACATCAACATAGTCAAGCTTATTTTAGTTCTGATTTATTTAGATCAAATGCTAGGTGCAGAAATCAAGCAAGCATATATAAGCTTGAAGATGGCAGAAGAATAAAAAGTTTGGGAAGCTAAATTATACCCCAAAAGCTATGCTTCATTGTACAAGTGAAGAACAAAATTCAGTCAGCCTGGCTTTTCTCTTATGATTTATGCAGGAGAAATCTGGAACAAAATAACAGTGAGTCAGAATTACAGGAACAGCTATGCCAAGAACTCTTGTATAGGGACAAGACAGCTGACATGGATTGTAAAGCTGGCTGGAGACTTATTTGAGGAAAAATGAAGGAAATAATGACTGCATGCTCTGAAGAAAATGCAAATAAAAAAGGCTTCTGTGACCTATAATTAAGTGGAAGGAAGGAGGCATGATTTTAAGTGTTTGTGGTTTGCAGGAGTTAAATTTAAATGTGGTCTGAGTTACAGTCAAAGAAAGGAGTGTCCCAGTTCTTGTTCTCAGCTGCAACTATAAAACCAAAGTGACCCGTTCTGTTACATTAGCAGTAGTCTATCACTTTGACACACAGCAAATCTGACCAGTTTTGCCAAGTTCCAAATTTTTCCTACAAATATGGTGATGTGGCCTAATGGTGATAATGCATTACTCACTGTTTAAAATGTATAGGCGTACTGTGCTTTTGCAAAATTACCTTCATAATGTAGTAACATTATCTCGAAGTGTCTCTGTGAACTAGATGTTCCAGGCATTTTCCAACTGGAAAATCTGAGCACAGTGATGCTGAGAGTTGCCCTCAGAGTTTTCTACCGTTGTGGATTTGCCTGCCCCATAATTTGTAACTCATTCTGTGAAAATTTTCACTTGTTTTTTTTCATCTAAGAATGAATTTTTTTTTCAGTCCACATGAGGAGCAGGCTGATGGAATTTATGGAGTGTCCAATGATTTTGTCTTTGCCAAGAACTTGGGCTTCAGATGATGTTAACTTTTGTTCTTGTTCCCTCTTGCTAATGTTGACTCCAGCTGTTTAAAAAGTACCTTCAAAACCTGTTCAGCAAGCAATACTTGTGGATTTGATGAATATCATGGCTTGTGCAGTCAGTCAAATTCTTTTTCCAGGATCAAATGCAGGTGATGGATTGCACTTGGGTTTCTGCATGTACTGTTTTAGCATGAAATCGGAACAAATTCTAGGTTGGAGCTATAACTTTCATCCAGTGATATATTGAAGTTGGACAAATCAGGTGTTGATTTTGGTTAAGATGAGAGAAATTTTTTTCTAACCTGTAGTTGATGTATTTCTTCCCCCTGGGTTTTTTTTTGACACAGCTGGCACGCGCCACAGTACGTGATCCCAAAACCGGTGTCCTTACAGTGGCTAGCTACAGGGTATCAAAAAGGTAAGCGTAGAGAAGAGTTTAGCTTTAAGGTTTTTGCGCTTAACGGCTGCTATCTGCTACCTGCAGCTGAAAACTTGAACTGTTTTGCATGTAGCAAAAGCTTGCACAACAAATGCATGGTAAATGGCTCTCTTAGCCATAGACTGAGGGCAGAAGAATCCTTCTGCCTTGGAAAATGGGCTGTTATGGTTGGTATTCGAAAATAACATGTCTCAATCCTTCCCTTATCCCAGCTCATGGTTGGAGGAAGATGATGATCCTGTTGTGGCCAAGGTGAATCAACGAATGCAGCAGATCACAGGGTTAACAGTGAAAACAGCCGAACTATTGCAGGTTGGTACGCTTGTCTCGACAGATTGCATCCTGGTAAAATTAGCTGCTGGTCAGGATGGTCTGGTGCTTATGCAGATATAAACATAGGCTGGCTCTTACCCAGTCCCTCTTAGGGGTTCTGTTGTCTGCTGCCTGAGCACACGGAGGAGGTAAGGTGTTTTTGAAGTGTGTGGGGTGTTCCCAGCTGCTGCTGGCTGTAAGGGTCTGGCAGATAAATGTTTTTCCCTTGTGTGCCAGGCAGAGGAGGGTGAAGATAGCAAGGAACAGAAGATAACTTTGTGGCAGGAATCTGTAGCTTACCGATTTGTTTTGAGGGAAATGCCTGCCACTTATTTTCAAGTCTGCAAAAGTTGAACCTCGTTCCTAGTTGAACCTTTCAAAGACAGAAATATTTTTATAGTCCTGCTATATTCTTGTATGAAGTTTAATCTTTGTCTGCTGGGGGGAGGAAGGAGAGTAGGAGTGGTACAGCGCTGCCAGAATAGCTGTACCTTAGCCTGTTTACTGCTTCTCTTCCTCCATGCTCCTTGAATTCATGTTTTACAGCCTGATTGAAGTGCTGTTGATTACTGGCTATCCGCAGAAACCAGGTAATTGTGTAGTGGTCTTGGAGACTCGGCCTCAGAGTAATTAAATCATAAGTTATGTGATTTTCAGATAAAGTAAGCAAAGTGGTGCTTTTAAGCTACTTTGAGCCATCTGTGTTCCTGGATGGGCATATGTATGTAACAGGTCATACATGTGTGACACAATCTAATTCTAGGCTGTGTATCTCCTAGTTTGGACATGCATACTAGAGAAATACACGCACTCAGCTCCCTCCCCTTCAGAGGAGGGAGCAAGAGTGTACTAAAACTATTGCTGTTAATTCATGTTAAACAAGCTCTTGGGGTGATAAGTAGAGTGCTGCCATTGAGAAGTGTTTGGTACTGAGAAATACTCTCAGTGAAACCTTTAAACTAGGAAAGGGAAAGAGCACTTAAGTTGTTTCTCATCCACATATCTCATTTCTGGCAATCTAAAGAGAATTTTAGTGTGCTATAGATAACAATCTTGCCACAAAGTGCTATTTCTCAAAGCACGTTTTGGGTCTCTGAGGGCAAATGCTATCTTCTGCATCAGTCACGTGCAGCTCAGTAGATGTTTATGCTTCCTTCTTCCATGCTGTAGGTTGCCAACTATGGAATGGGAGGGCAGTATGAACCACACTTCGATTTTTCTAGGGTAAGATTACACCTTCAATTATTTCTTGGTAGGGAGAGGAGAACGGTTTGTTTTGAGAGAAAACTGTTGGAACTGTTTTCTGTGAAAACACTTAATGTATAGCCCTGTTGCATGGATGGATTATGACTTGTGAAAAGCTTTTGCACTGCCTTCTCTGACGCTAAAAGTTCAAGAGAACAATGAACAAAACTGACTGCCTGCTTATCTTTGTCACCTTGGTTCCTTGCACAGTATAGAGACACTAAAAGGTAGTCATGCAGCACTTGAGTACACTCTTTACATTACTTTATTAGGAAACCAAAGTCTGCAAGCTCTGGGTTGTGAGCCTGCATTGTTCCATTAGGCTTCTGAATTCAGCAAGATTGTCTGAGTCCTCCTTTGTTGGGTATTTTAAATGAACTTTGCAGGAGCTGGCTAGGCAATGTCCCTTTGCCTCCCTCCATAAAAGTAGCCGTTATGGAAAACATCACAGATCATACAGCCCTTCTGGCAAAGCCCTTAGTGTGGCTGCAGCTGTAGGGTCCGAAATGATGCTCAGGAGGGCAGTGCTACAGTGAGCAGGAGAACTTGCAGCTGGTGGATGCTGAGTCTGCACTAGGCACTAGAGGGCTCTACCTGGCAGATGACAGCTCTGGTTTGCTGCAAATGGGAAGAGGAACAGGTTCTTAATTGTTACCCTAGAACAGTTTATGAACATGCTGATCATACTGAAGAACTATAGCAACCAGTAATTTCAACTATAAAATCCATCTGATGCCTTGGTTTCCAGTAGAACCGTGGCATTTCAATGGATTCTTAGCTAATCCAGGCTGTCACAGTGGTTTTACCTGGTAGAAGGGATTGCTGCAACCAGAGCACAACCCAATAATTACGTGCAGAATTGAAGCCACTCTACTTAGCACTGTTTAAGAAAATAAAAATAAAAAAATCCTGAACTTCAGCACAGTGGAACCTCATATTCGTTAGCTTTGGCCTGTAGAGAGAATTTTCCTGTTAACTTTAAGGCTGCTTCGTTTCCTGAGTCAAGCAGATGCTCTTAAATTCTCTTCAAAGCCTTTGAACTCAAGGACCTCAGCCATCAAATTGGCCAGTGTGGACTTTACTTTTGGATTAGGCAGCTGGGGCAGAGCTCCACTTGGAACGTAACCTTGGCTTCAGTCATCAGTTGAGGCAAGGCAGTTGCAGAATTTGCCATAGTTCTGGACTGGTCCTCCAGGCTCTCTGTGCATCACAGATTTCAGTATTGAAATAGAGGTACTGCTCTCTCTCCCCAGCTCCCGATCAGCCTTGCAGCTTTTTATTCCCTTGCGGTTCTCAAATAGGGAGACTTCAATAGTTGCATATTAAAACTTTGAGATTTTATTGGTTGTTCAAAAGTTAGAGAAGTCTTTTGATATTGAAGTTCAGAAATGCATGGCTGGACCTGGGTTTGGCAGCAGCGGCAGAAACCAGGGAATCCCTTGTATCTCAGCACTCTTATGTTGGCTCTTTTGGATGGAATTTGCATATGCAGATGTAAGTGTCTTGTGGTTTGGTGTTTTTTTTTTCACGAACCCATTTCAGGAAAGACCTTTTTATTTCTTGAAATATACTTCAAGTAGATTGTACTATAACATCTTAGAGATGGTGTCTGTGGTTTTCCTTGCTGTTTGTCTTCTCTAATACTGATTTCTTCTTTTCTTTAAATGTTAAAGATTACTGGTTTTGTGTAGAAGAGTGCACCTTAATGTCTCCTGGCTGAAATTACTTCCTGACTATTAGCAATGTAAATAAACTTTTAATTGCATTTTTTTGACGGGAGGAGAGACACATTGGTATTCTAGATGTTCTTTCTGCTTCTAAACTGGCATCAACGTGATCTCCTACTTCAACAAACGAAACTCAAAATGTTTCCTACAGAGTAAAGAACTTGATCTTTTTTATGTGGTCCTTAGTCCTAAACAGGCAACTGCCTGAAAGTTCATTATTGTTATTCTGCAATTTTGCCTCCTGGCAAAAAATGCATTTTCCTTTCTCGTGACAGAATTTCGAGTCACTACTACGTTTATGAGTATTTAGTGTGTTATCTAAAGCCCACTGAAGATGAGTTTTTCATGTTAATCTCAACTGTTGACTTTGGGTCAATGTCAAGTACAGTAATGGCCTGTTAACTTTGCTTGGGTGATATCTGTGCCACAGGCCCTGATAACATCGCTTCTACTCTGCCCTAAGAATTGCTCCAGTGCTACTTCTCCTTACAGCATCCGAGTACTATGTGCATGCAGTTATGCACCCTGGCTGCAATTTGTAATGGCTTTAATGTTGCCCTGTATCAATTGTCCCCTTTCTATTCCAACTCTTTAAACTGGCCTTAAGGATCTCTCTGCAGGGCTACACGTATGTATCTCTAGTGTGAGCCCATTTGGAACTTGGGTTAAAGTTGTTGTCTGTTACAGCGACCCTTTGACAGCACACTCAAATCGGAAGGAAATAGGCTAGCGACGTTTCTTAACTATGTAAGTACCTCTGTTTGTCTGCTGTCTGTGAGCTTGAAGTTTGCAGTTATTCTCATTTAATTTTATAGAAAGATGAGCCAGATGCTTTCAAGCGGTTAGGGACTGGAAATCGTGTGGCCACTTTTTTAAACTATGTAAGTATAATGATCCTTGCATTGAGTGTAACTTTAGCAGCATCTTGTTTACAGCTTGTGCAGTTGGTTATTTGTAGAGATTCCCTGGCATCTGGAAGTAGGGATTTCATTATTCTTGCAGCATCAGGTGCTGTCCCATCTGAGTTGATAGAATTCTGGTGGTATTTAACCTCAGAGCGGCAAATTTGAATATTGGGCCTGGCTTACCCTTTTGGCTACTCTACTATGAAATCTTGGACTTCATTGGATTCCTGTTGGTGGGAAAGGAGAATTTGACTTATTTCTCAAAGAGGAGTGCCTGGGGACTTGTCGTGTGGTTCACTGTTGGAGAACCTGACTATGAGCCATTTACTGTGAGACAGTCATGTTCTTCCACCACTGTTTGACAGCACTTGATGTTGTGGTCTGTCAGCCTCCATCTTAGCTGATTATCAAGGCTAGAGTTACTCTGGCATAGCTGTCGCCTCATCAGATGGAGGAGACATAGCTAATAAACTCGGTGCAACTGGGTTACAAATGCAGAATTGAAGAGATTCATTAGTTGCATGCGTTATACAGCCTACAGACCATGTACACTGGAATCATAAACATAACTGCCACTGATACTAGTGGCCTAATGCTTTCACAGGAGCCTTATGACAATATTTTGTCTATCAGACTATGCTTACTATATCAGTAATTAGATTGCCTAATCCACTGTGTTTAACTTTTGAGTGGTACAACTTCAAAATTAAAATCCTGTGATAAAATCTTTATGGCTGAGCTGGTATTTTGAGTGTGAAATGCATCTCAAAACAGAACCAGAAATACTTTCAACTTGATATGGCAGGGGAGGAAATAATCTCCAAAAAAAGAATTGGAATAAGATGAGTAGCTGTGAAATAGTCTGCTGCTAAGAGGCTTGAATTTTAAATTCTCTCTATCTGTATTCTGTTTGCCTCTCAGGCTTTTGGCCAAGTCTTGATTTAGAGTGTATGATATGCATCTTATTCTCTGCCAGTTGTACATGGTCAAAGGTGATTTACCCTTGTATGTCCCATCTAGAACATACGATACGTGTACCAACACCCTTACTAAAAAGAGTGGTTGCGTTGCTGAGACATAGGTATTAACTTGCAAAGTTGCATGCACGTGCTTTCTAGTTGGAAGGGGCAAAAACCTGTGCACCTATGGCATCTTATGCCCTTTTATTGTAGGTACCAAGCAGGAGGACACCAGAGTGGTAATAACATCTGCTTTAAACAGAAATCCAAGTTACAATAAAGAATGTGGGGACTTGGGGAGTGTATTTATAGTAGTTCTGCAGTTTAAATTTGGTGGGAGCTGGATCTGACCCATTTGTTTCTTTTAATTAGAATCTGATCAAAAACTCACTGAAATCGGTGGAAAGGCTTTCTGTTTTTAATGGGAGTGTTTCCAGGAACTTCGGTGGGTTTTGGATCAAGTCTAGAATTCACAGTGAATCCATCATTACTGGTGAATTCAGTAGGGTTAAATTCATTCCAGTGTAAAAGGGCGAAGCATAAAGATACATGCTTTTCTTTAGAGTCACATAACTGTTTATATTAAAACTTGAGATGCATAAAGCACTCAAAGTGGCACGACATCACTGGTGAACAGCATAGAAGCAGTGCAGAAAGTGAGGTTTTCTAATAGTCCGTATAGTTTTTGAAGTGGTTGACCAAGATGCATAAACTAAATTACGGAAATCAGTTCCAAATATGTGGTTTCAATTTATGAGGAAACATGTGGTAGACACTTGTTTTCCTAATTGGATCATAAACTGGAATGAAATTCTTGAAACTGACTTACTCTGAAGTCCTCTCCCTTGTTCTAGAGTACTAGCTTATTAATGCTGCAGGTACACAACTTCTTACAGCTATCTGTTTGTGCAATATATTATATATGTATCTAAATGAAGTGCTGAACAAAAGCCCTCAGCTGAAATAAAAGCTTTCGATAGCAGGTACTGTTACTTGTGCAGTTCATGCTGGTTGAAGTGCATCCATTCCTCATGAGTGCCTTTCGTAGAGGTACATATGGAAATCTCTCTCTGTTAGGGCTTGGGGCACTTTAGTTTGTGGGACTGCATGTACAATAAGCATTGTAAATGACAGTTTGTGGACTTTGTTTTCTCAGATGAGTGATGTAGAAGCTGGAGGAGCTACAGTTTTCCCAGATTTTGGGGCAGCAATATGGCCCAAGAAGGTAAAGTCTGTTTACGTGTTTTGCTTGATTTCTCCTCGTTACTGTATCTTCCTCAATGCAGTCCTGCATCCATTTAGAAGTCAGCTAATGTGCCAAAGTGCTATTTGTGGCGATTTGATGGCCAGGCTGCTGTGTATCAAGGCAGCTGTAGCTGATCTTGTGGACTGCAGGGCTGCTTATTTTGTTTTACAGTGTATAATGCAAACAGTTTCTGTGTAGAGCTGTTATTAACAAAAAATTTGCGTTCAGATAGAACTCATCTGTACTCTGAACATGGATGAATTAATAGACTGGAACTAAGGGTTTTTTATGTGCTGTCAGTGGTGGCCTATGTTAAAGTGTTTCATAAAAACCTGTGTCTGAATTCATAGGCATTTCCCCCCCCTTACTGTAACCTGGATAATTATATTGACTGGGTTCTGACTAATCCAGATCTGATTTCACTTTTCAGGGAACAGCAGTGTTTTGGTACAATCTTTTCAGAAGTGGCGAGGGTGATTATAGAACAAGGCATGCAGCTTGTCCAGTACTAGTAGGGTGTAAATGGGGTAAGTAATACTCCTTTAGGAACAAAACCTGAAGGAAGGCTTGTGTCTATGCAAAGCTGACGATATACTGAACCCTTATAACAGCACTTAATAACCTGGGTGTTGCCCTTTTAACTACTGGGGTCATTTGGCCATAATGAAAACTCCCAGTATCAGTATTATGTGGTATTAATTGTTAATTAATACTACATTGTTCAGCTGTAGCTTTTCTACTGAGTTTGTTTTGTGTCAATGATAGCACGAAGTGTGTAAGAATGTCACTGGGCTTGTGTAGTGTGTCAGCAGCAGGATGACTTGAATTATCATCTGACTAGAATTAGGTCTGTTCCTACAAAGACTTGTGCATAGTTTTAACTGTAAAAGGAGGAGAGCTCCTTGTAAGGTAAACATGAGCGTCTGGAGACTGGGAATTTCTGCTAACTGCTGAAAGCTTCTCAAAGCTTCTTGTCATCTATTCCCATACCCACCTTCGCCAGCCTCCAAGGTATTCCCCTGGAGTGCCAGAGCGTACTGATCTATAAGTGATACCAGACCCAGAATATGCTGCTCTGTTACTGTTGGTCACAGAATTGTGCAATTGGAAAGATCCTTTCTTCCCCAGCCCTTTGAATCTTCCTGTGTCTCTCCCATTGGATGGGTAGAGAAGGATAAGGAGGGATCCTCAGACTGAGTGATGAGATTTTAGGTGATGTAACAGTCTGTGTTGCGCTGATACATGCACTGGGTGTGTGATGGTAACTAATTTCACATCCTTGTTCCACAGTTTCAAACAAATGGTTTCACGAAAGAGGAAACGAATTCTTAAGACCTTGTGGGAGAACAGAGGTTGACTGAAACCCAACCTGCTGCAAGCCTTTGCTTCTCTGTCTCCTTTTCTACTGTTTGTTCTTCCAGTTCATTTCTAAGAAATGATCCATCTTTTTCTCCGAGTCCTGGCACTTTACCCAAAAAGGACAACAAAACATGTAACACCTGTGAAAGAAAGTAAATGGCATTGTACACATACTTATGTTTTGGTTGCTGTTATTTCCATGTTCCTGCTGCCATCATCATTTGACCTGCCTTCCACCCTCCCAACTTTCTCTGTACTAGTGGTGCAAACAGTGCTGTGGGCGATTCGGTAACTTTGGGTGCCTGGTCTTGTGCCTTTTGTACCTCAGAAGATTTAGATGTTAAATATTTCTTTGAACCAAAGGGTTGGGTTTTTTTGAGTTTTGTGTACATGTGGATTTTATTGTATTTCTATGGATCACAAGTTTTGAAATGAAAATAAATGTTCTTTCTGTAAAGTGATTCTCTATTTTCTGTCCTTAATAGGTATATCAGTGCTTGGGTTTAGGGAGCAGTGGGCCTTTACTTTTTCCTTTATTGAGCACCTGTTGCTTTGTTACCTTTTTTTTTGTAGAAAAAGCATCACGGCTTTGGACAAGGCTTTATTTAAGGATCCATCATGTGGCACAGAACTGTTGCCCCTTCTACTGAAGCTGGAAAGTTTAATTTGTGTAATGAAACTGTATCCTGTGAGCAGGCAGGCTTCATGTCTTGGGCCAATGGCAACTGTGAGCTCAGTATTATTACATTTATGAGAAGCTTTCCCTGTGATGGTAACTTTTGTGGGGTACTACCTATTTTTGATGCAAGCAGTTAAAAAAATCTGAAGCCTTTCAAGACTTCCAACAGTCTTGACAATTGTTAATTCTAAAAGTAGGCATCTCTGATGAAACACGGCATTTTTACCACAGGAACACCTGGTGTGACAGAGGTCTTAATCTTAAATCTTAATCTTCTTTTGTAGACTGGAGCAGGGTTTTGTCTTGCCTTTCAGACAGGCTGGGTATAATCATGCCCTTTGAACACAAGGATTCAGATTCTCCTTTGCCTTTCTGCTTTGTTAGCGTGTGTGTAATGGCCACAGGCCATCACATGTAGGACAGTGTTGTCCACAATAGAAAGGAAATCCCATTTCTGAGTTACAATTAGAAGAAATGACAATTAATTGCTAAAAAAAAAAAAAAGAGCAAAGTTATGGATTAATAGGCAAATGTTTCAGAAATGTAGAACCATGCTAATAGTACCAGACTGTCGTATCGATGCCACTGTGCAGGGGCATTGACTTCGGGCCATTTCTGGTATGGGTGTGACTTTGTGAGAATATGGATGACTGCAAGTGAAATTAAAGCAAGAAATGGTAATGGTTTTACAACCATAAGTTATCGCTTAAAGACTAGCTTGGGCAATTTTTAATATATCAACATATGAAACTGGCTTGAGAAAGTGAAAGAAACTTCAATTACACTGAAACATCCACTTGCAGACAAGATTGTCGTATGACAAACGCTGGTTTCCTTTGCACTTCTCCATTGCCCTGTGTTGTGCAAAGGCTGGATGGGCTTGAATGAGGTGATGGTTAAAACAACTATCAGGCAGGATGGGAAGTGAAGCACCTGTGTCCTCCTAGGAAAGGTTTACGGAAGAGAAGGGGTTTACATGTTAGGTATAATAGATACCATCAATCTGTTCTATCGGTAATAAAGCAATGTGATTTAGCAATATATGATCATGTGCTCCTGAATTTTACATGTGAGGAATTTATGAACTTAATGGCTATTGCTTTGCTTAGTTATTTAGATGCAGCATGTAAGTACATGTGTTCACTTAAGTTTAATTTTTCTGTTGAACAACTGGTTGAAGAGAGAGGTTTTGGGTTGTCCGGGCAGAGACTTGTTGAGTTCCAACTGCTCATGTTACTGAAATGAGAGGAGAATCTAGTCTTGTAAATAAGCTTTGTGGGAACAGTTATAGCAGGTAGCTAAAGGAATTGCAAGATTTTTTCCTAAAAGCTACACTAGCACAGTGTAGCTCGATAGTTGCTCTCTAATCTCTCACAGTGCTCCTTCGCTTGCCATGAATGTTGTGGTTGTTGGCTGGCCGTTCAGAATATTTCATTGTTGACCTCTAGTTTTCTTAGTAAAATCTCTCAGCACAACATAAACTTAGGAAATAAGGAGTTTTGCTTTAAAACAGAACATTTGACAGATGACAGCCTCACAGATGTGAAGAAGAACTGATGATGAGCCAAAGCTGCAATCTCCGATTGGAACACTTTGGAGTTTGGGGGGAGCAAGAGAAATCTACTTAGGCTTTCTGTCAACGTGGTATGTTGACAGATAAAGTTCATATCAGGACTCTGGCCAAAAAATCTGCACGTCCCACTTCTGAAATAGTGTAGTTGTCTGGGAAATACTGTTGTTAACTCTGTTGTACTGAACTTTTCAAGCTAATTTTATTTGCTTGTTTTCTCTGTGAAAAACTCTTATCCTGTTCTCAGAGTTGTCTTCCACTGTGCTTTCAGACTGTCCCTGAAGTAGGATGTGATGAGCGTGGATGCAGAACTGCTCAAATGCTAAGCTTCCTTTTGTGCTGTATGCAAGATTTGCTTACTGCTAGCCTGTTCTGAAGAATAATAACTATTTTTGAGAAAACAGCATATGTGACTCCTGGGCATTCAGTAACCTCCCAGGCATGTTTGTGTAGTTTGGCAGATAATATTCCCTGTTCTGTCTCCTGTCATTCTGGAAGATGAACAGAATATGTCAATTAGCCTAAAACTAAGCCTAAGGGACAGTTTCTAGAGCTAAAAGAGAGAAGATGCATATGCTGGAAGAAATAAAACAAGCCTTCCTCCACTAGGCACAGGGAACTTCTGCCAGCGTATCACTGGTCCTGACTGCTGACTCTTCTTTATTTCACAGGGTTTAAGTACTTAGTCCAGATATTTATATGCACTACAAAGGCTTACTATGGACAAGTGGCTGCCAGACACGTTGAAGTGCTTTGGGACCTTTCAGAGAGATATTCAGGTCACATCTTTAAGACGCTGCTCTGCATAACAGGTACTGATGAAAGCAGGTGCTGGGTGAACTCTAATGGAAAAATGATCTCTTATCGTGGCTTATGTAGTCATAAGAAGAACAACCACCCCCAGCCCATGCCAGTAATCCACATCCAGTTTGAGTATGTAGTTTCTTAACTACTGGCCTGAATGCCACTGTGTGGACACCTGCTGTGTCACTGAGCAGTTATGCAGCCCTCCAGCTGGGTTAGGAAATCATCTAAAGCATTGGTGTTCAGCTGTGTAGGCTCAGTGAAGAATTTATCTTCTTTTCTGCCTTAAAGTTACTTCTCTTTTCTGTTACAGTGGAAAAGCATGTGAAAATCATCTATCTAATCACATTGGAGGGGAAAACTGGCATCCAGCCTAAAATGTGTAGTGTGAGTGGAGAAAGGGTTTGGCTGTGACAGGCAAGGGAAGGCGTATGAGCTGTGGCAGAGAGCAATTGGGGTGTTCTGCTGGGAGGGGACTGTGTTTGTAGTATACAGTGGAGTTGTGTACCTCAGCTGAGCTGTGAAACCCCTAATGTAGGAAGAAGGGTCTTTTTTTCAATGATGACATGTTTTATTTGAGGTGAGGATGATGCATGCGTGTGTATGAAAGGTGGCCTAGGATATAGCTGTCCCCCAAGACTCTTCCTTCTGGTCTTCCTGAAGGCAGTGGTGATGCTGGGGTACAGTTCAGCATAGCGTGTGCTCCTTTGGCCCAAATAAGAGGAATCCCTGTCAGGGATTCTGAAAAGGGCCAAAACCCAACACCTGTGAGCTCTAGGTGATGGGAATTCAAAGAGACCCATTTCACATGTTTAGTCCTGAATCTGTCTCATCCTGCAGGGAAAACCCTACCTAGCCTTTGTGTGTTGAGGAAGTGTTTATTTAACCAGAGGTCAGCACTTGTCCTCTACAGTGATTCAGATAATCCCTGCCTAAATGCTCATGTGGTTACTGCCTCTGTGCCGCCCTTAGGGGATGGTTGCCTCCTCTCCCTCTGAGGTGGAGGTGAACCAGAAAAGGAGGATAGTTCCAGTTAAGTACCTCCAGATGGGTGCAGCCCCAGGAGCCCCATATGTTTGATCCAATTCCAGTTTCCCTGACTCCTGTCTTGGCCTCCTCCCATCTCCCTCTCATCTGCAACATCACCCTCACTCTGAGTTAAGCCACTGTTGTGGCTTTGTCAGCCTTGTACTGCCAGCAGCCCAGGGTTAAAGGTGGATACGTAATCTTCCAGATACTTTGCAGTGATACATAGAGCACAGGTCAGGATCTTTCTAGGGCCTGTCACAAGACATGCTGCCCAGAAAGGAAGCATGTTGTTCTGGTGTCTTTGGACAAGAGTGTGAAGACCATATGAAATAATAGTCATACCAAGCTATGGTTAGCCCATGTGTGCCCTGCAACTCAGGGTGCACTTCTGTTGAAAAATAGGATAGCTGAATCTAGGAGGGGGTCACCTTTTTGACCACAGACTCAGATGTGGTTTCTCCTTCAACACTAGCTGCGTCAGGCCCCCACCTGCAAAACAGGGCCTGGATTCAAAGCTGCCCTTTTAGCCTCGTACTCAGTGTGGAAGTGGGAGCCCTGCAACATCTGAAGGCTGATGATGATGTAAAATTACACAGGAGTGAGCTGAGCAAACAGCAACAGCCCCCTGTGTGGTTGCTGATCTTCTAGAGCCTCAGGGCCTTTTATCATTCTTTATAGCTGCAGAGGATATTGCTGTTGGTGGCCGTAGTCTGTGTCTGCAAAGATCATGGAAGATTGGGTGTATCAGGTTGCACATCAAGACTAACAGAGAACAGACCTGACAGGACCTGGTGAACTTTCTGAATCTTCTCTGCTTGTCTGGGCCAGGGTGGAGTGACTCACCCCACTGTGGTCTCCCGAGGTTCTGCAATCCTCTACCCACCTCCAGTCCTAGACAAGGACGGAGAGTCTCCAAGTGACTCATTGCCTGGAAGAGGAGCTGGAGTAGTGGCTGATCCTGGCACTTACCCCATCTTGTGAAGAAGATGAGTTGTGCCCCTTGGGACTGCTTGTTCCTTTGGCTGTGGAGCACTTGTATGTGATTTCGGTTGAGCATGGCACCGCACTCAGCTGGTGAGCATCACCCACCTGCGGTCCAGGTGCATGACAGCCCCCATGGCATCGCTGAGCCCTCTGCAGAGCGTGTGGCCACGGCTGCTGCACCTCAGACATGCCAGCAGCACGATTATCCCAGGTCCTCCGCAATATAGTGGTTTTGCTTGGCTCTGCATTTATGTCCTCCACTTTTATCTTCTTGAGTGAGGGCAAACAAATGAAACGCTTCTGACTCAGGTATATGAATTTGTAAGCCCTAATACCACATGTGGCCTTAGGCTGTCACTTTTTAAAAAGTGGTAATTTATTCACACCCTCTGGTCTCGCTTTGCATCTGCACATATATTTTGGTGGGAAAAATACTGCAAAATGTGCAACATGCTCATCTGCAGGAGGTGGGGGCTGGGGGGGAGGGTTGTGACCCTGTCAATAAAGAGCCAAGTCTGACTCTTGCAGGTGTGCTCCTTCATGCAAAAATTTCATCTGCCTCGAGCATGGCTTTCCCCAGTTTCTCTAGCAGCTGGGGACATGTATTCTTTCTCTGGCTGAGATGGTTGCAGTTGGATCCCACCTTCTCCTCAGCCCAGTCTCTCACGGGGGCTGCTCCGGCTCTGGGCTGGGAGGGAGCTGTTTCTAATTAGCAGACAAAGCAGCTGAGGTCATTGAGATCTTATTCATGTAGTTTTACCCTTGCCAAAATAAATTATGGAAATCTCTTAGTGAGCCCATCAGCCCAGGCTCTGCTCACTGACCAACCTCCCCCATGAGCTCTGCTTGCAAGAATCTGCACTGTCTCCTACGTGGCTGGATCCTGCTCGTGCCCTTGTGCTGGGGAGCACCCTGGCTTGTGCCCATGGTGGGGGACAAGTGCCTGCTGGGCACTCCTGGCTCAGAGCAGCCCCTTGGTGACAGCACTGGGATAGCAGGAGCCAGAGATGGGCACTAGTAGGTCTAGGAGGGCTGGTGCTCCATGTGGAGGATGCGGACGCTTAGGAAACTGGTTTCCTATAGGCCAGGTTGCAGCTGAGCAGAGCTGCAAGTTGGCAGGAGCAATGTTGCTGCTGAATCACAGAATGGCTGGGGTTGGCAGGGACCTCTGGAGATTATCCAGTCCAACCCTCTGCCAGAGCAGGGTGCACAAGAACGTGTCCAGGCAGGATTTGAATATCTCCAGAGAAGGAGATTCCCCAGCCTCTCTGGGCAGCCTGTGCCAGTGCTCTGGCACCCTCAAAGTAAAGAAGTTTTTCCTTATATTGAAATGGAATTTCCCGTGTTCCAGTTTTTGTGCCTGTTGCCCCTTGTCCTGTTGCTGGGCATCCATCCAGGTCTGGCAGCGTGGTCTGATACACTTTTGGGCACTGTCGGTAGGTGGGAACGTCCTACTATGTCATATTCAAGCAAGACAGAGGTTGTACATCATGTAGATCATTAGAAACAAACTATTTTGTATTAGAATGTTGCATAGAAATTCAGATTGCTCAATGACTCAGAATTGTGCTTGAGTAAAACTCAAGGATCTGAATTGTTACCTGCTCCCGTGTTTGAATATTCCTTCCCAGAAGAGCTCGGTTGTGATCGCATTGCCTGTGGCAGAAATACAGCTGCCCCCGCCGGCACTTTCAGTCAGAAGCTTTGCACAGGCTGCATCGCTGTGGTTTTTCATCAGTGTGTTTTGCTCTGCATAAATGATAACTTGGATTTTCTAGATAGCTAGCATGGTTTTACTCACAGGAAAGAGGAAATGGTGAGCTGCTGCTGGTTTTGAAGTGGTACACAAGAAACATTTGTATAACTTTAGGGGCATTTAGAGGTAGAGGAGAGCAGCTGAATGCCGCAGGCTGTGCTCGCTCCACCTGCCTCCTTGGCAGTCAGAGCAGAACCATGTCGCATCCTAACTTGTAGCACGGAGGGAGATAGCAGCCACATGTCGTGTGTGGTCCCTGAGCTGCTGGGGACTGACCCAGCACGCCTGGCCGGCATGTCCCAGGGACCACGCTGGTGCCAGTGGGTTCTTTTCCATGAGTTCAGACTAATGTTCTCATCCTCGTTAGCTGGGATTTGACACCAGTGGCTACAGGCAGCAAAGGCTGGGGCAGGGTGCTGTGCTGGGCCCCAGCTGGCTGTAAGCAGTGATGGGGTGATGGCAGGAGTGGTACCGGCTGTGCACTGTTGTGGTTAATCATTAACCACTGCTGTGCCACTGATTGCTGGGAGACTCCAGGAGTGTGAGAGCAGCATTAACTGACAATGTTGGGATGCTCTGCTCCTGTGAGGTAGATTTCTGCTTCATGCCGTTACCTTACTGTTAAATCTACTATATTTTTTACAAGTAAGATGAGTAAAGATGTTCATAGCTGAATAGCTGTTATACCTTCCAAAAGCAAGTTTCTGCATAGTTCACTTAGGAGAATAACTAGGCACATCCTCTCCCGACCCTCCCGTTGCTTCTGCTGGCCTCAGCTGCTGCTGCCGGTGCTGGTCGTGCTTGTCTCCTTGTCCCCTCTCAGGCTCTGAGCTGCTACAGCCCATTTTGTTTCCAGCAGTTTGTCAGCCTCTTGCAAAAGCAGGGGGAGAGAAAGCATTTAAATTACGACATCGATTCTGTGAATAAGACCAAGGCTGTGTGAAATCCAGGGCCCGACAGCAGCGTTTCCCTCCTCAGTTAGAACGCAGGAGGGGAGAGCTGTGAGATACAGCCCTGGCAAGCACAGGGGGTATTCAGGGCCTTTGCACGCCCAGTTTACACGAAATATGCGGCCAGGCCATTCAAGTGGAACGATGACAGCCTTTGGAGTGCATCAGCATCAGGAATCAAACTTGACCAGACGCTCTCTGAACCACCAAGGGTCATTGCCCACACCAGTGCCTCCAGCAGTGGGATTTCTCTTCTTGGGAATCTCATGTCATTTTTGTCTTCTTCGGTCCTTCCCCTGCGAACCCTCGTGAACCTGCCAAACCGATGCGTGGATCCAAGATTTGCATGCGTGTTTTCATGGTGCAGTTTTGCCTTTGTTCTGAAATGTTGGTCAATAAAAGAACTGGAGAGCAGTTAGGAGGAAATGACTTCACAATTAAAAGCCATTTTTAGCTCGTACCTGGGAAACCACAAACTTGAAGCTTCACACAGATCAGAAGCTGCTTACTAACCATCTTGCAATCAGTGCCTCTTTTTTTTTACAATTGGCATTCGGCTCCTGCCAAGGCTCTGCTCTGTCTGTGGTTGCACTTTCATTTCTTTCAGAAACAGCAGCTCCAAGTTCAGAAAGTCAGAAGTGTGTCCTGTACCCAGCTGGGAGGTTGGATTTTACAATCCGAGCCTGGAGCGGGGCTGGGGCCCCTGGGAGTGCTCCTCTCCCCCAGCTCTCCTGGTGGGTTTAGTACAAGGAATGGCTTCCCTTTCCAGCACTGCCCGGCTCCTGCCAGCCTGGTGGGATGCTGCTGGGGGGACTCATATCACCTACTGCCTGGTGCCTCCTTGCAGCCAGAGGAGGAAGGTGGGCACTGCTGGGCATGGGGGTGCATGTCTCCCCACCTCCTGGCAGTGTCTGCCTCGCTCTTGGCTACGGAGGAATCTGGGCAACAAGTCCCGGAGCCAGTGCAGAGTCAAGGCACAGATTCAAGGCTGTGGTGGGGGCAGAGCTCCTGACATGCATGGCAGGGCCTACACCCACCATGTGCCTGGGAATGATGGGGCATCCCCGTCATCAGCTCTGGCATCATTCACTTGTGACCCAGCTACAGCAGCTCCTTCTGAGGAGCGGCTGAGGGAGCTGGGGGTGTTCAGCCTGGAGAAAAGGAGGCTGAGGGGAGACCTTCTCGCTCTCTACAGCTCCCAGAAAGGAGGGGGTAGCCAAGGGGGGTCGGTCTCCGCTCCTAAGGAACAGGCGATAGGGTAAGAGGAAATGGCCTCAACCTGCACCAGGGGAAGTTTAGATTGGATATTAGGAAAAATTTCTTCCCTGAAAGAGTTGTCAAACATTGGAACAGGCTGCCCAGGGGAGTGATGGAATCACCATCCCTGGAGGTATTTAAAAGCCGAGCAGACGTGGTTTTGTCAGTGTTAGGTTGATGGTTGGACTCAATGATCTTAACAGCCCCTTCCAACCTAGACGATTCTATGATTCCAGCAGAAGAGAGAACTCCCAGCTCTTGCTGGAGTCAGCACCACATGATGGGCTGAATCTGACCCTTTCTTCTGATACAGAACCTGTAGGGAACAGCAAACAACTTGTAAAATGCCCTTCCCTCTCTTTAGATCAGAAATGATACTGTCAGGCTAGAGTGAGCAAGTGCATGACAATCCTACCTAACCTGTGAACAAATCATTCCCTCCGTTTCCATGGCTATTCAGCCACAGCTCTCTGGCTCTTACTGAACTAGCACAAAATTATCTGAGCTGAAAATAGATAAAACGGGTGAGGAAGCTTTTTGTCTTTAAGAAATGTTGCCTAAAGGCAGCTCAGTGTGAGATGTTCAAAGCAACCACCAACAGGTACTAAATGTTCTCTAAGAAAAGCCCCTGCATGGCTCTTGGGTTAGATAGGCAGATAAAGGCAACCACATCTCACACCTGGATCAGTTAAAGATCGGAAAACTCAGTGTTTCTTGGTATAAAGATCCAAATGTGTTGACCAAGTGTGCAAACGGAGTGATTTGGGAGTTAGATAATTCCTGTGGCTGGGCCCAGAGGGGCCAAGCAGCTTCACCACAGCTTTGGAAGAAGTTAGAGGCTCGGTCCTGTAAATGCACCCGGAGTTACCCCAGCGGTGCTGTGCTAATTCCACTTTTCTTCTGGATATTTGCCAAATCAAATCCTTCATGTGTCTCAGGCCAAATAGATGGCCAAGAAATTTCTTTGCTCAAAATAAGGATTTACTCAACCACGCTAGGGTCATAGGGAGTGTAGTGATAGGATGAGGGGGAATGGTTTTAAACTGAAAGAGGGGAGATTTAGGTTAGATATTAGGAAGAAATTCTTTGCTGTGCGGGTGGTGAGCCCCTGGCCCAGGTTGCCCAGAGAAGCTGTGGCTGCCCCATCCCTGGAGGTGTTCAAGGCCAGGTTGGACGGGGCTTGGAGCAACCTGGTTTGGTGGGAGGTGTCCCTGCCCAGGGCAGGGGATGGGACTGGATGGGCTTTAAGGTCCCTTCCAACCCAAACCATTCCGTGATTCTGTGACCTACTTTCTGTATGTAAAGTCACAATGAATTTGCAATTTGGGTTTAATTCTTTGGGAAATTTTTATATGGGAAATTCTTCAAAGCCAGCACTGTCAAATGCTTCCCCTTGCCCAGGCTTGACCGCAGCCAGCTTCGAAGTGACCCTTGCCTGCGGGATGTCCCTGCTCAGGGCCCTCTGTAAGCACAAGTGCCACCTACCCGTCCTCGCGGTGCCACATGAACACAAAGGCTTGCGGGGAGTGGCGAGGCTGATGATTGTATCCAGCTGGGCGAGCTGTCGGCCAGAGCATCGGCTACGGATTGCAGCTCCAATCGTGTGACAAAGAGCTTCCAGAACTTGGGAGGGAGGAATTAACAGAACAGTTCAGCTGGAAGGGACCTGCAGTAATCATCTAGTCCAACTGCCTGACCACTGCAGGGCTGAGTTGTTTCCTAGAAACCAGCATTCTTTTATTTAAAGTACTTCTATTAAAAAAATAAAAAATAAATCTTTAAAATATGCCAAGTGCTATTAAACACAAACTCATAGTTAATAAAATCATGACTTCTCATCTGTGACTGATGCTCATCCCTTAGCTGCCTTTGAGGTGCCAGTGCAGCACTGGGGAGTGGGAGCAGAGGGTCAACGTGCCGTGGTGGCCCCGAGCCACAGGCAGGGTGAAAGGGCACGGTCACCGTTGTGACTTGCACAACAGAAATAATATTTTCCATAGGATAAGCCAAAGCATCCAATAATTGTCTGCACAGTAAGTTGATACCATGGCGGGGGGGTAGGAACAAGATGATCTTTAAGGTCCCTTCCAACTCTAATCATTCTATGATTCTATGCTTTTGGAGAGGGGGAAGGGAATAGAAGTGACCTTGTCTCCTTGACATGTTACCTGTAGTACATATAAGACAGTTTATGCACTTTTAGCAGCTTTTATAAGTCACAGTAGGGTTGCTCTGAGCTGAAAAGCCTGTGAGGTGTGATCTGAATCATCCTGTGGTGGAAGCGCACCTGAAACCTGTGTCATTCAGCTCATCAAAGCAAGAGGAGACCAGAGCCTGACTTTTAACACCGTTTTCCCCTGAGAGCATTGCTCACCTGCCTTGTCTCAGTGTTCCTGGAATATGGGGGCAATGAGGACCTTGCAGTTGCATTTGCTTCTTACCAACAAAATGCTGTTTAACAATTCTGACAAAAATAAACCATTAAGAGGCAAAGTGGAAGCAGACGATGCAGTGGGGCAGAGGAAACTTCTGCTCTTCTCCAAGGACTTAGTCCTGTCCCCTCCCAGCAGCCGCAACCCTGCTTTTTGCTGCAGGCCTGACGCTGAATTTCTAAGCCTGTAGAAAATGGTACTAAAATTCCATTAAAATGGGGTGGAAATTAAAATGGAATTTCACTATGGAGAGCTATTGTTTTGTTAGGATAACAGAGATCTGTGCCAGCTGTGAAACAGGGCTCGTAGAAACTCTTTGGGACCAGCTACAAGGCTTGTTAAAACCGTGTCTTATAGTAGCGATGTTTTATGGTAGAGTAGCCCTTGCTTCTGCAAGTGTTGGTCATGAGCAAAGCTTTTCACCTGGTGTGGATCGCTTCTAGGTGTGTAGTCACCTGATTTGCTGCATTATTGAAATGATCAACTTAAACAGCTTTGCAAATGAATAATACTGGCTGTATTGCAAATAGTTAGTACCTAACATTGCATTTTAATGCATTTTAACTCAAATAAAGAGATGCTATTGTAATTGGAAAGCTGCAGAAGCAGAAGAGCTGCCGAGCAAGGACGAGTTCTGCAGAACCGAGAAGTTCAGTGAGTAACAACTGGATAAAGGATGTTTCTGATGATTGATTTGAATCCTGGTGAGATCACAGAACTAGAAAGTCACTTGAACTTCTGGAAATGGCATTATATGTTCTGCTGGATTGCCAGTCTGCAGCCCAGCTCTGATGCTACAGGACCGTCCCCTCCTCGGCATCAGGACGAGGACCACGTTGGGTGATGTAGCAAGACCCTCCAGTCGCGGCGGTGCGGTTTGGGAAGGGAGGTCCCGTCCCATCATGCAGAATTCCTCATCCAGGGTTATCCACCCCCAACCTTTCAGCAGCAGCACATTCATCTCTGAAACTGAAGTAAGTTCATTTAATTTCATTTTATGTCACTTTTCCGGGACTGCAGACTGGCCGGCACAGGAAGCCGAGGCAGAGCAGTGACCACCACCCGCGCTCTCAGCTCCTGCTGCTGTGCAACCACAGCCTTATCTCCCGCCTCCATCTGAGGGAGGGCTCTCTCAGCATATCACACCTCTTTCTTCTTTTATTTTCCAGCTAAATAAGCCTTCCTTTATAACTTCTCAAAAGCTAAAATACTTTTTAAACCGCTCATAGGCTGTGTCTTTTGGTAAATGATCACAAGTGACTCCCTTCTGTGTAGCGTCTTCTCAACAAAAACAAAGCAAAAAGGTAAGCTTATTTCCATGATGTAATTTGAAGGTTGCTAGACGCACCCAGTAGCCTTCTGGCCACCAGGAAAGTGATCTGCTGGTGATTTAGACATTGAATCTTTTCACAATTTATTGGAAATATACCATTTTTGAAGGTAGTCTTTAAGCTGAGCAAGAGCAACTGTTGTTTTGGTCTGTTGGAAATTGCAAGCAGGTTCTGGGGGGACTGTGGCTTTTCAAGGATAAAGTGGCTGGATTTATGGAGAGTGGATGCGTCTGACAGTGTGGGTTATTGCTGACTTGGCAGGGAGTTGGGTGGGTTGGGTCTCGTGCTTGCCTGGGAGGGGAATTGCTGGTAGCCTAGGTCGGAGATAGCGCAGGTGATGCTTTTACAGATAGCAGAGGGGGAGGGAGGCAGGGACGGGACTCGGGACTTTCCCATTATTTCAGTGGTATTTGTTTGCTTGTGGTGGCTGGTTAAAGCTGCACTTGGTGGAGGAGGTCCCCACTGAGGTCTGTCCCCCACTGAAAGTTTAGATCCTGTCATGAGGATGGAGTAGAAACATTTAATTGCAAGTAATAAAAATTTAAAAACCTTGCATGTGAAGTGTATCACAGATAAAATATGCTTCAAGACGTGAGAGCCCAGTGCTTATGGAAGTTATTAGACTGAAGATTGTGCTGCTGCCAAGAATATTAGGTCCAGATTTCTTTTTTTTTTTTTTTTCCATTACCTTTGAGAATACTCAGAGCATTGTACTTAAAAAGCTTCAAAGTCTGGATGAAGATTCAAATAACTTAGGAAATTGGATATGGAGAATTGGGGTTGGTTCAGGATTGTTTCTGAGCAGAATTAGATTGGGTTTCTGTGGATCTCATGTCTTTGGGAAATAAATTCTTTTATACCTTTTACATAAGGCTACTGTCAATGGTGAACGTACTGCTTGTCTATGGATTCCTGATGGGCCGTTCGCTCAAATGAATGATTTAATACTTGCCATTTCTTCTATTGCCTTTTTTTTAATACGGTATTTTTAAATGATTTTTCCATTCTGTCCCATAGTCAGCTCTATAATTATTAGATAAAGGTGTGGCTTCTTTTAATAAGAATATATTCTTTGCCCACTACAGCTCACGGCGTTCGTGACTCAAGGATGTGGCTAACAGATCGGTGTATCTTCAAAAGAAAAAAAAATTTAAAATATTTCAGCTATGATAAACAGGTACTGTAACCGCAGTGCCTGTTGTATTTCCCCGCTCTGATAAAGTCGTGGGAAGAAATAATGTACATGCTGAAGTTATCTGACTGTGTTTCCTTTGGTCCAAATCCTGTGGGCTAGGCTTGTGTGAGTCTTCTCTCTGGTGTAACTGAGAGTGGGAGGGCTTCGACAAGCAATTTCACATTGCTGGATGGTATCAGTAATCATCCTAAATTATGCCTCTTCCTTTCTCCATAGAAGCATTGATACTAAATATAACCTGCATCAGAGTCTTTATTTTTAAAAGGTTGCCCAGCTTTTGTTGTTTTATCATGGTACATACTCTGATATCTTAAAAGGTGCTGGGGCGGTATTAATTTTTTGCTTGTTTGCTAAGTTTTGCTTGGTTGTTTCACCCTGTGGAAGTGTGAGGAGTAGCTGAGTACAACTTCAGTCTTGAGGAGCCTGTGGATGACTTGCCGCATGTGGGGCATGGCCATCTCAGACCCACCACCGGGAGTAGGGAACCTGGTGCAGACTTTCCCTCTCCCCACAGCCATGCTGAAGTTCAACTGGTGCAAGCTACGGGCAGGTTCAGTGAAAGTCTTACGTGGTTATCATTTACCTGATTTTTTGAGGTGACGTGAGAAAGCTGAAAGTAAAGGAAGGCCCATTTGTCCTGCTAATTGCTGTGTTTTGGGATGTTCATCCAGCAAGTGCTGGAAGTGCAGGAACTGAAGATTGCTTTATAATTTGCACCCAAATTCTGATTCATCGATAGGAACAGAAACTCCTGATATTGCTTGTTTCCAGTTAAAACCTCCTGCGATGCTTTCTGATATTCCACCCTTGTTTGAGCTGCTGTTGCTCGTGGTCGTGTGGGTTGGTAACGCAAGGCAGGAGGTGGCTGGTCTTTGCTCATGGCCATGGAGGGACAGGCCAGGCTAATGCCCTGCTGCGCGCTGGGACCAGCCCTGTGTGACAGTGACATTCCCTTTGTGACATTGTGTCCCACTCCCCCACAACCCCAAACCTGTGTATCCACACTGTGCCAAACCGGGGAGAAGAGGGGGTGTCGGTGGGGCTTCCACGTGGATATCAGGAACTTCTCGCCTGTGATCTGTAAACCTCTGGGAAGAAGGTGGTGATGAAACTGAACGTCAAACTGTTTGCAAATAAGCAGCAAGACCACATTTTTCCTTTGCACTTCTGACAAGTATCTTTTCTGCAAGCTGAGGTTAAATTATTGAGTGTTTTATCCATAAGCCTTGTGTAACGAGCTGGGATGTCACCATTTTCCTGTCCAATGTGGTGGAGCTTTTCTGTTCACTGTAGCTGTGGTAGTCTTAGAGCAAAACCAAGGCCCAGTTTTCAGAAAAAAAGAAAATAGTATTTTTCATTACACAAATAATTTGAGATCGTGGGGAAAGAAGACTGGGCAAACAAACCTTGACTATCATGATCTGGAGTTATCTTAGGTCATGCCAGCGCTGGCAGAGGTGGCCTGTCCCGACTTGGTGCTGTGAAAGGGAAACGTGTGTGTACAGGAAACACACATGGGAAATACTGTAAATTCAGAAAAAATGCGTTCATAAAGTTGATGGGGAAAATGCTGCTACCTACCTAATTTGAATGGTCAAGATCTAATTCTGAGTTGGTTTCCTTTTCCGTATTTGCTTGGTGCAAGGGCTTCAAGTAGATATATGAAAAGTAAACATCTGTACAGGGGCAACGACCTAGAGTTACATGTGGGTTTAGTAGGAGTGAGAGTAGGTGGTTGGGGGTTTTTTTCCCTCTTTATGAACTTAAACCACCAAATACGAATCACACTGGGGGTGCTACAGGACTTTCTGATCAAGTCAATGGGATACCACAGTTTCTGAGGGAAGCCCAAGTGTCATTTTCAGAATTTTAAACGTTAAATTGAAGGACATTAAAATTAATACCTTGGAGGAGCTGCTGGTGCAAGCTGGGGGCTCAGCAGCAAAACCCGAGCATATCTCAGCAAACCTGACCACAGGAGGTAATAAAAAGACATTCTCCGCTAAGAACTCCTTGAAGTCATGGAGTCCTGCAGAATAAGTGCATTTCTGATAATAACGTTACTCTTCCGTCGACCACCCCAGTTCATACTCTGCCTGGTGGAGTTGTCTCTGGTTCTGTGAGATTCTGCAAATACGGATCAGTCCTTCAGGTGTGTGTTTGAACAGGCCAGCCCCAGAAAATTTTGTCATTTGATCTGTTTTTTCTGATAGGGTTGGACAGGAGCACTTTTGTTCATCTCTAGGGCTTGTGAAGCTAAAATAAGTGCTCTTCAATTGCCTTCTGTTTTTTGAACTGAATTGTTCTTTAAAATAGCTGGGCTGGGAGGGTGAGGGAGCTGCCTCCCCTCTAGTAAAACTCTGAGTAAAATTACAGCTAAGTAACATTAAACAGTGGCTTCAAGAATGGAAAACGTTGGAAGATACCCAGTTTTAAAGTGGTTTGTTTTAAGCCTGGTGTGTTTTAGTCTTCTGGAAGGTGAGGTGGGGCTGAGTATATGAGCAAATTCAGGTATTACTCAGCAGCTGGGTGGAAGGTTAGTAGTTTGTTGCATTTACTGTATGTGCTGTGGAATATTCAAGTACAGTAATTCAGCAGGTTTGTTTCTTTGTGTAGGTCCCATCCTTTCATGCACAACCAGTAAAAAATCATCCTTTACCAGGTTGTTGGAATATGGCATTTCAGAACCCTACTACTGCAATTCAGTTTATGTTGGTACTTCACGTGTTTCCATAGGCTTTGAGCTTTGTTGATTTATCATTTCGTTTCAGTTTTCAAAGATCACTGCCATGTGGGTGTTTCCAAAGTGCTCATCTTGCTTGGGATGCAGAAAGATGCAGACAGCTAAACTGAGACCCCTACCACCCTGTCCCCACCGCTGTTTTAACCTGGAGATGCCTGATGGTTCAGGGCCTTCTGAGCATGCTAGAAAACTACTTGTGTTTGGACTGAAGCAGGAAAATAGGACAGGTTTCTTTTCTCCACCTAACTTACAAATTCTGTGTCCTTTTCTCCCTCTTACCACCTTTTACTCAGCTGCAAAAATGAGTTCTGACATCCCGCTCTAGGCTGGGTATTGGGCTGTGATTAAGGCATTGTGGTAAATGGTGCAAGCCTTCTGGTTTGTGTGTAGATATCAATTATATGTATTTTTACATGTGTGATAAATCCTACTTTGATGACAAGTCATTTCTATGATTGTTAGTGACTTCAACACAAATCCTTGTCCAAAACCCGTAGACATTCGGTGAGCTGTGAGTGCGAGAGCGGTGAAACGTGTTCAGCAGCAGCAAAGGTTTAACCACCAAGATAAGACTTATCTTGCAAACAGCTATCTGCGATATTTCTGAGTTAGAGGGCCATTTGATGACTCTGTCGTGTTTTATCACAGCAGTTTCAAATTCCTTTCTCAGCCTTTCGCTGGGCTTAGAAGAACTACAGATTTTTAACTGATACTAGCTAGATTCATTATGGTACATGCTACTTGTCTGTTGCCTCAATTTTGTGGCAAACTGTGTTTCTATCTGTATTTAGAGAAGTCAGCAGTATGGGTTCTCCCATGTCCTCTGAGTCTTGAGGACAAAACCCTTGAATTCTATGGTGCCTATGAATCCCACTGCTGCCTGTACACAAGGAAATAGGCAACAGGCAAGAACCCTTGGGGCGACCTGTCATCCAGGACCTCTTATATCAGTTGCTGTTATTGCAGACTGGGAGTACTGGTATTGCTGTGACCAGAATTGCTCTTAACCACTGGTTTGTGATAGTCTGCAGTTTTTAAAAGCTTCTTCCCTTTTATGTCTCTGCCTAAGACTTAGCTGCAAAGACACAGATGTATATCAGAAAAACAGCATCTGGCACCTGGTTTGTACTGATTTAGGCAGAGCTATGCGAGGTCTCAAGCAAGGGATATTATGCCATGTATGTTTTTTAAAGCATGTGATTCAGCATCTGTTTGGATCTAGTCACAATATATAGTATAAATGTGTAATTTATAATTTATAATATATAGTATATTCAGTATAAAGGCCGTATACTGAAAAGATATGAAAAATTCAACGCCCAAGCTATTCAGTATGTTGGGAGAAGATACTGAGACCGAAGTGGCAGGCACACGGAACGTCAAAGTTTATTTGGTGAGGTTTATGTTAAGCTCATTATAAATCAACAGAAATTAAAAGGAAGGATTGTAGCGCTGGGGAGTTAAAGCAGAGGGTGTGAACGGTGGGTGTCAGGTCTCTTCCCTCCATGGGGGCTGCTCTGTGGAGCTGCGCTGGGTCCCGTAAGTCCCCGCGAAATGTCCCGACCCTCGGGGCACCCAGCAGCATCCGCCTGCGGGAGCCCTCCCCTGGCCCCGAAGCGTTTGGGTGGTCTCGGGGTCTGCGAGTCAGGGTTGGGGTTTCTGTCCCTTTGTGCAAAAAACCCCACAGACTTCAAGCCTTTCAACGTATCGCTGGTGACATAACGACATTTTGCGTTCGATAACTGTGCACGAGAGAAATCACGATACGTGGCTGTGCTTGTTATACAAAGTTTTAATTGCTGTGTACAGTTTAAATTGCTGCCTACAGGTTTAATGGCTGTTTACGGGTTTAATTCACCTACTTGCATTAACACTTAGCAAAGACTGTGATTTGTAACAGCCATTTCTCCCCCCGTCCCCCCCCAGCCTCCTGGCTGCCCGGGCGGCTGTTCCCTAGAGCGAGCCTTTGCGGTATTTCCATGAGTCGCGGCAGCTGCATTTCCCATCCAGATACAAACCCGACTCGCTGCTCACAATGTTGCTGCAGTCCTGCTCCTCGTTGACCCATTTCAAGAATTCTTCCAGACTCTTTTTAAAGGAGGAGAACTTTGTTTCTGCCATCTCTGCACATCGATGGTCCTTGGGTGAAGGTTTCTAAGAGGAAAACCAGTAGATACTGATGCAGGAGTTACAGAGTAATTCCACCCAAACACTGCACGTTCTCTGCGGCTTCCTCAGCTCACTGGGATGGAGGATGAAGCCATCCAGCTGCCCTTCACCACCCCCAAACCATTTCACCCAATTCCTACAGATCATTAGTCAAATAAGACCTTGCTATTTGTCTTTGACTTTCACAGTTACCACACATTTTTCTGGGTTTTTTTTTGGGGGGTGGGGAAGTTGTCTGCCAAACTGGGAGAACGGAAGTCAAGTCAAAACGTTTCTCTCATAATATCCGAATCCTGGGGCCAGAGAGGGAGTGTGGGGTGCAGGGCGGGATCCCAGAACATCCCAGCAGGCTCGTTCTCAGCGCTGAGCAGAAGAGGCTCCAGCCGCAGCAGCGTGGAGCTCAGCGTGCCTTTGGATAAGGGATAGATTTAGACACAGCTTCTTCTGCAGCCTGCAGTAATTAGCAAATTGATGCATACCTCGTTTACTTCCTGAAGCCTGCCTCTCTGCTTCAGCGAAATATCCAAGCACAGCCATTGCTGCAAGTGCAGCCACTGGCAGAGCACATGCAAACCCTAATTCCTATCCCCTTATTTTCTCTGTCTTTCGTTCTTTTGTATTCATAAGGCAGATTCCTTTCTCTGTAGTATCCGTGCTATTAGTTGCCTTTTTCTGTTAATTTTCTATTAATTAATTTCTATTTCTATTAATTTTGCTGTTAATTGCCCTTTTCTTCCTGAAGGACAAGCTGTACAGGTCATTATTAATTGCACTTAATAAATAATCACTACTGCAGGTCTAAATGAACTATATTAACATAGTCTGTACAAGAATGAATTTGTGCATGATAGCCAAACCTCGGCATCCTTCCTTGAGGCTGCAGCTGGGCCAAAATTAAAAAGGAAGAACAATTTCTTTGCTAACAAGAATTCACCAAAACACGAGCAAGAAGTGAAGTGACAGGTGAAGTCTTACTGAACAACTTCCGCTGATGTTTCTTCAGTTATTACCTTAGGGGGAATTAACTTTCAGGGAAGCTTGGTGGTTTCTTTTCAATCCTAAGGACAGCTCCTGGTGTTTTCTCAGCAAATCTATAGATGTATTTAAAGATTCATGCCTTAGTCTCCATCCCATGCCAAACTGGAGGTGAAGGCATCAGAGCAGTCCAGTAGCTCCAGCAGCTTTGCCCAGCTGGAGCTTTCCAGCCGCTGGGTTGTGTCTGAGTGAGCATTTGAAGAAAATCACCCGGGGTGAAAAATCTGGATAAATCCGTAGCTGCAAGAATATGTTTGAAACGCAAATCAAATAAATAGTAAAAGCTTACCTGCAAAATGGGACAGATACTTTGTAGCTCTTTCATATCTTCTTCAACTGTCTTCATACACTTCCACTTGGTCATCTTTTTTAGTTCTTTAATAAAGTTTTTGGTGTTTTCATGTGCACAACTTTGGTTCTAGGAGAAAAAGGGAAAATAAATACTTTTCTAGTTTGCAACCAGAAAGCTTTTATTTCTTAAAAGAGCTGTTGATAAATCATATTGAATATGCCAACTGTTATTTTTCTCTGGAAATCTTAACTTCTTTTATCTGATTTCCTTTTTATACCTTCTTTTAAGAAGTCACATTATAAGACAGCCTTCAAAACTATTATAACTGGAAACTTTGCAATAAAAATGGTCCAGTTTCTGTCAATGGTGAATGTGACAACATTGAGGATTTGATTCAATTCCATCAAAATCGGAGAGCGATTTTCTTTTTCTTTGCCTTGGAAGTAGGACGCTTGCAGAGAGCTGCTTTAACCATTGTTCCTTATATTGCCAGTCATTTGCAGACCAGGCTTTGTGATCACCAGCATGAATTTCTCCAGAAAAGCGTTAAAAAGAATCGATAAAAACAGGTAGGGCATACCATTTATCTTTGTTAGCAATTAGAATGGGTTATGAGCCACATAGAATCATAGAATTGTCTCAGTTGGAAGGGACCTTTCAGATCATCAAGTTCAACCATCAACATAACTCTTGACAAACACCATCACTAAACGTATCTCTAAGCACTATGCCCGGCTTTTAAATACCTCCAGGGATGGTGCCTCAACTACTTCCCATAATCATTTAAAAATACGACATTGCACTGGTATTTTGGGACAGCAAGAGGAGCACAATTGCCTGCAAGTGGGCAGGAATGAAGTTGAGCCCTCCAGCAGGTACACACTGACTTCCCATTTGGGACTTGGACGGATAAGAATAGAATAGTAAACAACAGCTTCTTACCTTTATGTGAAGCGGTCTAGAGATGTTCCCCTGAAAACGATAGAAATATGTTAGTTACAAATTGGAAATCATCTCAAAAAGCAAACGCAGGGTGGGGGAAGTGGAAAACGATTTACATCTATGGGTTCCTTTTCAGCTTTAAGCAAGCAAAGCATTTCATCAATTACTGACGATTTATTCTTGTTCTGCAGATGCAGCGTTTCCTTCAGAGTCAGAAAGTAACTGGTCACCCCAGAGCTAAATAGTAACAAGAAATAAAGATACATTTTAAAGGTGGTGTATTTGTGAGCTTGACCCTTTTTAGCTGAAATGGGCTTTGAATGCAAGCTCGTCTCTCTTGCCAGATGCTAAGCTCGCTTATATAGAGAAGCTGAGTAAGTGCAGGATGTGATTACGATCTTATCTCATTCATAAATCATTAAAATAGGAAAGAGACAACAACTTGAGCAGTCAAATTAGCAGCATATCTGGTTGGAGAAACGTTTATGGTTAATGTTCTGGTAAACTTCCTAAAGCTTCTAACTCCAGAGCAACACTTTGGTGCAAGCAAGAGCGATGTGCAAGGGCACTAGCGATGTACAAGATACTGTAAAAAAAAAAAAAATTAATATCTGAGGAAATTATTCTACTTGTAGTGAAGTCGTGAAACTGATTGTTTCCCGTCAGATGAGACTACATCCTATATCGCTGGAAATTATTGCAGTTTAAAGATTTCAGTGCCCCCGGAGTTACTATCGGCTGAAGATGGAGCCCATAGGACCGAGTCGATCCTCTACATCTCTGCTGCGGGGCTCGGGCGGGCTGTGGGAGCAGAGGGGTGCCACAGGCACGTACAGCAGCCTTGCAAAGCCGACCACTTTTCTACAGCAAGTATCTTTTCTTTGACCCGAAAAGAAAACAAACGGTTGTTTGTTCATCGTAATTAGTAAGTGTGAGGGCTGGATTTTACCCTGACCTACTTAGTTTTTGTGACAGCGCTGCGCAAATCTTCAATCTCAGCTGGCAGCTGCAGCGCCTTGTTCTCCGGGGGAAATGCTGGTCGCTTCGTTAATGATACTTGGGCCCTTATGTAGCACTTCATGGAGGTAATTAGGTGCTTTGTGTTATGTGCATGTGGGAACATGTAAG
>VWZL01002265.1:14622-114179 GCA_013396915.1 Stercorarius parasiticus | reverse complement strand
GGCGTGGGGGGGAAGGGCTGAAGGGACAGTGGAGCATTGTGGAGCAGCGCGGTCGGGGGCTGCAGGCTGGGACCCTTGTCCCGGCTCGTCCCGGCTCATCCGTGGCTCTCCCATCACAACCCTCTGAGAGATGAGTAAACACAAGGGATTTCCCTTCTAGATAGCTCTGTGTTTGAAGAGTGAAATTGCCAGAGCGATTGCAGAGCCAGGGCTTAAATAACTCTAAGATAATGCAGGGGGGGGAAAAAAAAGTCTGCTTTGTTCCAGGATGGGTGGCAATTAATGTTACAGTTGATAAAAGAAGTGTCATCAAGGGAGCTCTCAGTGAGGAGTTATTTCTGGCCACCAAGAAAAGGGAAATTACGAATTGCCAGCATTAGTGCTAACCTGGCAGTGTGGTGGGAGGTTTTGTGTCCTGCCCCGGGAATGCATGCGCTCCTCACCTCGCTCGGTAACAGCTCTGGCTCCGGCAGGGAGCTGTGAGGAGGTCCTCGTGCAGTGCCAGTAGAAATACGCTTGGCAAGTGCTATTTGGAAATGGTTAGCGAGGAGCCAGACTCTCAGCTGGAGCACATCAGCACAGAGCTCTGCAAATATCCCTGTCAGCCCGTGCCAGCTGAGGGCCTGGCTTAAATACTTCCCATATGGTCCAGCTTCTAGTCTGAATCTAGATTTGATTTTTAGATAGGGTATTTCTTACAAAATGACGGAGTGCAGAAGTGGCAGATGGGGTTTACCAGATTTGATTAGGGAAATCTTTGCTGTTGAGTCAGGGATACATTCCGCTTTGGATAATCTTCTAAGTGGAATATGAGAATTTGAGACTGGATGTTGTTTTCAATTCTTTGTGTAGATATGTTTTGGGTTGTCCCTACTAGACAATACAGGTCTGGGTGTTAACCATGGCCATGTTATTCACTTTTCATTTGACGTCTCCAGTTTGCAGAGCAGGTATTTACATTTTCCAGTGCTACATGAAAGGCTCTTGCATCAACAGCCACACGGGAGATGATTGTCAAGGCTGCACTTTCCAGCCCTGCTTCACCTCTCTGATGAAAGGCCTGAATCATTCTCTCTGAGGGGAAAATTTTAGTATCAAACTGCTCTTGGTTCTCTGGTGTCCAGGCCCCCGCATTTCCCAACCAACCTATTAGGAGACCAAGTAGCATTTGTCATCTGCAAGCTCTCTGTGACCAACAACCTGAGGCAGGGTTGATTAAATTGAATCACTAAAATTAATGTTTACATTTCAGTGTGCTGAACTGGCACACTGAAAGATGTAAAAAACCAACAAAGATGTCTCTGTACTTTCTCCGGTGTAAACTTCAATATCTTTTGGTAACACCGGGGAGTCTGTTCTGCTCCTTGTCTCTGGTGGGAGAGGAGAAGACAGGACAACCTGTCTCCTTTACCTTCCCCCACTTCTGTCTTGACTTCTTGGCACCATTTGCCCAGGGGAAGGCGCTGACAGTAGGCTCAATCATCATCTTACTCCATACGAGGATTTAATGACCAAATGCAAACCACTATGTGGGCTGTACATTCATCTAAGCCATTAGGCAAATACTGACACCTACTAAATCCATTTATTGAATGATTTTCACACCAGATACCATTTGGAACAATGTTGCTCCTTTTCATACTCACCCACTTGGAAAACATACCGTGGCTTAATGTCAAATAGCTTTAAAACTGCTGGAGAGAAGCAGCAAGATGTTATCAGGAGGCTGAAGCATAGAGAAAGCAGCTTGCTGTGCCGTGCATGGGATGCATCTTTCAGCGATGCTGCAGGGGCCGGGTGTGGGCACCGACTCCTGCTCCCAGCCAGTGTCTTCTTGGGGGCTTCAGGCCTGGTACGGTTGCAGCTGTAATGAGAGGCAAGAACCTGCTCTCCTTTATTAAACCCTTTTGATCTGTAGCCTTTTGGTAAGAAAAAGGTGTCTTAGAAAAAGATGTTATAAACAGGGCTGAAGAGTTTCCAAGGGTGTTGGCAGAGGGAGTTATGGGAAGCTGGGATAAGCAAGCAAGCACATAAAATTCTCTGAAATAGTGAGAAATAAGGAACGTTAAAGACAAGGAGTTTGTAGAAAGAGGTGACACCTTTATCAGTGGGCTTAGCTGGGGCGCTGCCGGTGAACATGGGGCAAACAAGCCCTTTTTCAGGCTCGTTCAGAAAACAGCTAGTCTGAGATCTTCCTTCACCTTCCCGTGACACTTGTGAGCTCTTTGGAGTAATAGTGAGAAAAGTTGATTAAAAGCCTGAGTAACAGACTGGCAGCTCTCCCTCGCCTCCCTCCCTGGCTCGGTGACGGAGGGACATTCAGCAGGCAAGGGCTGCCACCTAGAGAGCAGCTACTGCTAGTTGCACACACATCTTTATTTTCTCGGGTTTTGGAGGAGAAACACTTGCCAAACCTCAGCAGACCCGGAGTGCGGGGCGAGCCGCCTGCCCCGTGGTTGACCCCGGCCTGGGAGCCTGAGGAGTTGCCCGGGCGAGATGCCCTGGTTGATAGTGAGGGCAATTGAATTTGTATTTGCATTTTAACAGGCGATAGGGAAGGTAGTGTCTGGGGGTAAGTGTATCTGCTGTTCCCCAAGCACCCAGCAGTGAGAATGGTGGGTTCAGCCTGCTCTAAGGAAACCCTTTTCCAGCCTTCCTTCCCCACCATGAGCAAAGGTCCACAGCATCTCCCAGTAGTCCTGGCCCGCTGCTCTGTCTCCCTCCCAGAAGATTTGTGCTAACAAATGTAAAACTTCCTTTGGAAGCAAACTGAGCCTTTTGTCATGTTTTCCCCTTGCACCCCACAGGGTCACGGCCCCTTCCCTTCTTGGAAGGGTGTCACTGTTCCTCTCTTTTCCGCCCAATTCCAAACAAGAGAGCAGCTCTGGATGCGGTGTGTTGGATTGCGATCCAGCTCTCCAAAGAGCTTTCAGCCTTTGAGCTGGAGGTCAGAAACTACCCTTTAAGACCAGCTTTTCATCAGGCCGTATACCAGCCTAGAACATCCCCTCGGGTCTCTCATGAGGGTGTCCCCACGGGCAACGCGGGCACCGTCCCAGATACGCCTGGTGTCACCCTCCTGCCCTCTCACCCGCTCATAGGATAAGCTGCTTTGACCTAAAACCACTAAAAATGTTGAACCTCTTTTTCTACGCCCTCTGTATTTTTGTAGGTATCAGTTAATGCTTTGTTCTTGACTATTTTGGGGAGGCAGAGTGACGATGACTGAACCTACCATTATTTGGGGTTTTTCCTCCCTGTCCATATGATGACTACTGTGTCTGACTTCCCCCGCCCTCAAGAAACTCCTCTTCAGATGTTCTTAAAAATATTAGCTAATTCTTCAAACATGTTAGTTGACTGAAGTAATCCCTGCAGATTCGGGCATGGATTTCCCTGTCTCTTCAGCCTGCCCTTTCCTGCAGGCAGCGTGGTGTTTGGGGGATCCCACAGGCACACCATGGCTTGCACAAGCACTGCTCGCTGCTAAATTCTCTGTGAATCATAGTATTTAGGGAAATTTTTTCAGGTGCTCAGTGATGCCTGCAAATTTAGATCAAGACGATGGGCTGGGCTAGGATTGAAGGTGAAATTCCAGTTGGAGATTCCCCTTGGAGGGGAAGGTGCGTGCCTAAGAGCCCCGACAGTCCACGGGGATGCAGGTGCAGCTGCGGGCTGGCTCTGCTCCCTCATCCTGGCCCCACATAGGATTCTATGGCTGATTGCTAAATGTTTGCTTTCTTCTGAAAAGAAGAAAGAAAGAAAATCCTGACACACCATTGAAGTAATGCTTTCACCCTAAATTTGAAAACACAGGTGATCTTAGGTGGTATCTGGATCTCATGGTGACCCTCTACACAGGGGGATCGATCATCTATAGAGTATATAATGAACTTGTGCATTTCTGAATAGAAAGCCCCCCGAAACTGTCAAAAACTCACCACTAGAAGACCCTGATTCAATCAATCTAACTTTTTTTAGATGGAATATTCCTTAAATCACCATAAAACATCACAAAATTAAAAAATAGTAAGAGTTACACCTTTGTGCAAGAGATTTATTTTGCATAGATTCTGTTAGAGTTTGGTTACATTTCATAGAGTTCTGCATACAATTTTCCCAAATGTTTAATTGTAAAAAATGTATACGCAGTGTGTCGGCAGCAGACAGCTGTAAGAACAGTCATGTTTCCACAATTTGCACTTCAGATTTTTTACATTTTAAAATGATCATCATTGTGTTCATAGCATAGAAATACTCTTACGTTAATACAAGTGCTTAAGCATAATTTAAAAAGTAAAAGTTACATCCTCCTCTCCTCTGAAAATGCCCCAAACCTCCTAAAGAGATGTGAAACTGCTCTGAAGGCCTCTGGAAACTTCAGCTGCAGGAACAAAATGCTGAAATTGCCAGAGTGCGAGAGCATTAAAGCATATTGTGTGAAGACTTCATCTGGTTGACAATAAAAGGAATATGGTGTATACCAGGCTTTTGGTCAGCAGGTTTGATTTAGGCAGTTTGTCCCGATGGGGCACTCGTAAAACTCAGTGAAAGTAATTTTTACATTCACACGCTCTAAGTGGGAATGAGCTATGCCTTTGGTTTGCAAGCAGTCTTTTCATGGGTTTGCGAAGGTTGACGTCTTTGAGAGCCACTGTGGGTCGTGTTTGGTGGCTGCTCAGGGGAGCCAAGGCCAGCAGCTGTCCGGCCATGCCGCGGGCTGGTCCCGGGGGCCAAGAGGGAGGTGAAGATGCTGGGCAGCATCTCCAGCCTGGCACCGATGGTCCCCTGTTCCCATCTCACAGGGTGACTTTGTCCCAGCTTTGAGGGCACTCGGGTGCTGTGGAGCCGAGCCCTGTGGCTGCAGCTTGGGCTGGTGTGCTAGAGAAATAGTGTGACAGCAACCCCCAAACTGCATCCACAGAGCTCCTCCTCACACACCGGTAAACAGCAGTTTCCTATAGTAAATAATTATTGCATTTCTTCATTGTAAAAATAAATAACTTGAAGTTTCTACAAATAAATAGAATAAATAAATATGAATAGTTATATCAATAAATAGTAGCTTCCAATAGCCTTGCTCATTGGAGTAAGGGTATGCAAATAAGGGTACGCAAAGCTCAGATGTCCTGGACCAGGAGTGCTTCAAACTTCTTTGAAGACTACGCTGTTTCCTTTGAAAGGGCATAGTGATTCAGAAACCTTAATAAATATTCCAAATTACTGAAAAAGTCCTCCTCTTCTTCTGGCTCCCAGTCCTGTTCCTTGGGGGCAGACAGAAAGGAAAATAGTTAAAACAATGGAAACTGGACACATAAGTTGCATTCTCTTACCTGACTGTAGTTCCTTACTTAATAATTAATTTTAAGACCACAAAGGCTCTGATGAAGATAGTGGGGTAGGACAGCAAGTTGCATTTAGTGTGGCCGTCCCATAGCAGGAACAGCCTCTTGCCCTGGGCAGCCCTGGGGCAGCAGCTCCGGTCCCCATCTGCACGGGGGCAGGTCCCACAAATGATGGACTTTCTCTTGGCAAGGAGACATCGGGAGGAGGTGAGCAGAGCAGAGCAGAGCAGAGGAGCTACCAGAGACAGGGCCAAGTGACAACTGCTCTATCAGCCACCCAATGGGGAGGCAACCGTGTTCTTTAGTCAGGCACTTGTTCTCAGTGCAATCAGGACAAACCCCATGGTGTAGTTCATAGTCATCTAAACAATGTAAAATAGCAAGCAGAAAATCCAACCCAAGCTTACCATCCACTGGAGGCATGACTTTCCAGCATCCTGGATTTTCTGCAGCTGATGGGCTATTAGTCTCTCCTTTGAGTGCTCTTTGCTGTTTTTTAGGGCTTCAATAAATCCCTCCAGATAGGTGGTCACGTTCCCTCCCTCCTCCATCATGTTGTTCTGGAATAACAAAGTTAAGTCATTTCTGTCTTTTCTGTATTCTATTGCCGGCACAGTTTTAATGCAATTAAAGTGCCTACTACAACATTTTGTAGTAACTTTGGACACCTTAGAGTAGGCAGCCAACTCTGCAGCCCAGTGCTTTCCTCCTGCTGAAGGATGATGTTACCTTCAAAAGCTACAGAGCAAGACTGTGGAGGTGAAACGGGGCAGGATCAGGCACCTTTCGGTTTTTAATTGCCCCCTTAGCAGCATCAGGCACAGGAAGGCAGGGATGCTGAGGAGCACCTCCAACCTCCAACCCTGGTACCTGCTCTTTGCCTCTCCTGAGCTTCCCCCATGAAGCACGATGCCGATGCTGCTGCTGGCATTAGTCTCTCACAACGCGGGTATTTCTTTACAGAAAAGGCAGGGGCAAGCCTGTCCCCCAGCTTTCCAATGGCAGGAAGGCGCCTGCCTCCACCTGACTTCAGAACATGGTCAGTTCTGCCTATCTACCCCATGAAAAGAAGGATAACCTGTGTTGTCTGGAAGCAAGCTTTCCTGCACCGCTGTACTGAAGGCGGTAGCCCAAAGCAGTGTTTTTTTCGGGGAGATAACTGCACTGATAACTGTGCATGGAGGAAGATTCATCTGCACATCACCTCTCAGCACACAGGAGCAGAGCTCCCTCCAGTGCAGCGCTCCTGCAAAGCCCATGAGTGACTTGGTTGCCATCTAAGACCTATCCTAAGAGCATAAGAGCTTGCAGCCATCCTGAACGGGCTTCGGCAATAGCTGCTTTCCCCTTCTGTCTGACAAAGCATGCTAGCCACACCACAAGCATACAACATTGCAACGTGAACCAGAAAGTGATCTTACCGGAGGCATGATTTCTCTGCTGCCCTGAAAGAGATTGATAAAAATCACGTTAGCAGGTTCTCCACTAGCGCACAAAGTCAGACGTGGGGGACAAAGAAAATGGAACCACCTTAGAGGGTAGTTTCTCAATGTCGCTGAGGGTTTCCAGGATGAGGGAGCTGACAGCGCAGCCGGTTCCCGCGGTGAGTGGCACAGGGACCGCGAGGCACAGCGTCCCACAGAACAGCAAAACCCCGACCAGGCGCAGCATCGCGGCCAAGGCTCTGCGCTCCCCTCCTTGGACTGGGTACGGCTGGCTCCCGGCTTCCTCTTATACGCTCTCTGTTGTGAGGAAATGATTAATACCTCACCACAAATATGCCTAAAGTGAAGGCGAGTAGTCACCTGTAGGGTGGAAGCTGTTAGTTTCTTATCTGATAGAGGAAACTACATGTTTCTAAAATAAGGGTTCCCCCATAAGTTCAGTAGGAGCTACGTAATTCAGATGTTTGAGCCCATTCTGATTTTAGATGCTGAAGCATATTTATGAACTGATATTGGCTAAACACTGGTGTAAGATAAACCAGGGCTACCTAAATGTCTCTCAGATCTTTACTTTCACATCTACCCTACTTAATATTGCAATTACACTAAATAATACTCTCATCTTTACTAATTAGTTCTCCTGCTTTGTTCTGTGGGGTTTTCATAAGAAACCCCACAATTAACTCAATGGTAGCATGCTCACATATACAGGACAAATTTGAGAGCCCTCCTGAGACCCTGCTGTGCCTGTGTGAGCCAGGAGCGTGCCGGGGAGAGGGACCAGCCAAGGGCTGCTGGGGCAGCTCAGCATCTCAGCAGGGGCAGAAAAGCTGCTCCTTCGCGCTGTTTAAGGAGCATTTGCCCCTTTTCTGTCCTCTTCTGAGGAGGCTGAAACCATTTGGCCGGTATCTCCATATACTTCATCTGCAGGAAGCTTGGGTGATGGGAGCGCATCCCTCAAGCAGATCGACGCTCCCGCCCAACTTGGTGTCATCTGCAGAATTACTGAGGGTGCATTTGATCGCCTTGTCCAGGTCGTTGATAAAGGTATTAAAGAGAACCGGCACTGGTGCTGAGCCCTGGGGAACACCACTCGTGACCAGCTGCCAACTGGAGTCCTGGGTGCTCAGAGCCCTCTCCTGTCCCCTGTCCCCGCAGAACCTGCTGTGGAGGAGAGCGGGGCTGCCCTGGGTGTGCTCGCACCAAGAGGAACAAAAACTGTGCCAGGATTACCCCCACAGGACATTGCTTCTTCACTAGCCAAAAATTCAGAATTCTTTGTTTGAAGTTTTTGCTGTAATTTCAATTTTGCTATTTCAGTGTTACAGGAGGTTTACTGTCTAATTAACATTCTTTAATGTGCCTTCGTTTTTCCTACCCTTAAAAAAAATCGAGCGGTACATAGCTACAGTGACTGTTTTGTTTGAGGTACCACTCCTCCCCAAGGCGAAGGTGGGGGAGCCACACATACGTGTGCCAGCCAACATGATGAAAACCCAGATGCTGCTTTTCCTGCGCTCCTGTGGCATTTTCCTACTGGTCCCTGAGCTGATGTTTCCCAGAACACGTATTGTAACTCCGGCGGTTTCCCTGCGTGATATTAATTACATCAGGAGCCACCATTGCGTTAGCTACAAACCAGGTCACGGAGATGCTGTTGGGCACCTCCCTCCCCCGAGGAGCGTCTTGTTCAGTTCTTTGCTTTCAGTCATTACGCTAATTGTTTGGTGAGTCAGGAAGGCATCTTCCCTGCCGTTCCCCACAGCTCAGTGTTTAGGAGCCTTTGCTGGATGAACCACCCTGGGAGCAGAAGCCGGGTGCCGACCAGAAGGTGCTCCCTGGCCCATGTGCCCTGACTCTGCTGGTGCAGGGGCTGGGGTAGTTCTCCTGCCTTTCTGGAGTCACCCTGATATTCCCAGTGCTTCCCTGTAAGCAGCAGATCAGTTTTACTCTGGAGTTGAGCTTAAACCACTGTGTGTTACCTTGGTGGGGCAGCATCCATTGGGATGCCATTGTTGCCTTGTGCCATCAAGGGATCTGCATCGATTCAGCCAGATGGCAGGTGAGCAGTGGTGAATACCAGCCACCATGGTGCATGGCTGGTTTCTTTTAAGAAAACCCTGTTCTTCTGATTTTTAATGAGTTCAGGAGTAGTGTGGACCCTTCCAGTGACACTGGGCATTACACACCCTGGGAAGCAGAATTGCTCCTCAGACTTGGACGCTCGCCCCATCTCTGGTGCCTTCGTAGTGAACGGGGGGGTTCAGGACTTTGCACATCCCTGGCACCGCTGCGGCTGCTGGAGATATAACAGAACACTCTATGATTTAAAGGGAAGCGATGGATCATATGTATCACGTGGATGACTGTACATTCTGGTACTGTACATTGTAGCCAGGTTCAAAGCACAGGGAAGAATTTCTTCCCTTGGAAGAGGCAGCAGGAATTAGGGCTGCAGCTAAAATTATCGGTGAGCATCAGGGAATTCGCTTTTATCTCAAAACTGGCTGAAGAAATGAGAGTCCCTGCAGAGAGGGTGGAAGGGAAAGGTGTGGGCAGGACGGACTTTTACTGCTGGAAAAAACAGAATTGTGAACTTGGGACTCCACCTTGTTCTCTTAATTCTTTTTATAGCCGCTAATGACATGCAAATACATTCTTAGATTGCAGCCAGGGTGGAAAGAAAGAGCTGATAAAATCAGAAAGGAAGATGGAACTTGCGGTATATTCGTGTACGTACATTGATCTCTCAGTGGTCTCTCACGCACTGACTCATTTTAAATATTCAGGCAGAAATGAAACCGCCGTGACCACTGCTCCTCTCATGGTAGGATCAGCGTTGACCTTTCTTTCCTGTCCTGCACTTCGGGGATAACTTCTGCGGGATGCTGAGATGGCAGGAGGGAGTTTCCAGCAAGGGCTCGTGCAGCAGCATCTCCGTCCAACTCCACCTCCGCCAAAAAATCCGAGGAGGATTTGCGCTAATGAGATGTAGATCACTGATATGATTTCACTCCTAGGCAGAGCCATCTGAAATATCCATATCCCAGTCAGGCACAGGATTAAATTAATGAGCAGCAAATGGCCTAGCCCATTAGGGATTAACTGAAAGCTTAACAGAAAATTAACTGCAAACTAACAGAAATGTTCACTTTTCTAAACCTGGAGAGATGATGGGCTTCATTTTTACGGGCTGGTCTCTGCATAACTAGAGTAGAAATCCTGGTGAGAAGTCTCAGGATAGCGATGGTACAGGAACTGTTCCTTCCAAGCAAAATTCACTCCCTGCGAAGCATTTGCTGGAGAACTTCTGGTTTATCACCACGTATGTGATCATTATACGCTCATCATCACATATAAACCACTTGAATGGAAGTTCAGCCAGCTGGAGCATCTCTTGTGAGGCTTCCTATCATACATTTTGGGCAGTAGTTTTACTAATGTGTGACACTCCATCTTAAAGTTATCTTCCTACTCTCATTCCTCTATGAAAAGATTGATCATCGCCCCCTTTCACTCCTCTGAACATCCTCTTCACGCTTGTGTCAAGTTCATATCTACACATTCTTTTGCAACCTTGAAATACTTTTATTTCTCCCCAGATACTTGCCCCTGCTGCATTTCCAGCTGGGAAACCTCTGAGCAGACCAAACCATCAGGCTCCTCGGACACGATGGGCTCCCTTTTGCCTTCCTTGGCCTTTCTCTCTGTCTCTTCCAGTTTGGATTAATCTTGGACGTGGGAGACTGAAATGCTTTACAACGTTCTTTGCGCAGCAGCATCGATACCGTCTTGTCTCGGTACTGGAAGGAGTTAAGCAGTGTTGTATCTCTGTGGTCAGCCTCTGCAGAAGGAAGGAAACCATACTTCTCTAGGGGGTGCAGGGTAATTTTAAATGCTGTTCAGAAACAGGAGAAACTGAAATCGCCGTCACTGGTGACTGTGCTCGGTTGGGGCATCTGCAGCAGATGTGCAGCTCCGCTCCCCGGCCCAAGGACATTCCTTTTGCATTTCGTGCTCTGGCTGTGGTTGCTGGTCGGTGGCCAGCCGTCTGGACAGTGGGCTGTCATCTTTGGAAAGTGGCCCTTGGAGCACGGCTCCGAGTCAGGCTAAGGGAAGAGGAGAGGCTGCGCCTTTTGAAATAGGCTCTGGGTACAGAAAGACTTTTTATTTATCAAAAGGTATTCCCCATGGTTTGTATGACTTCCTCTGCAGCTACTCAAAAAAAAAAAAAGCAGCCTGTTAGTCACAGAGGCAGGCCCTTCCTCTGTAGGACCAGGGGAGAACTGTTACAGACTAATGAAATCAGAAATGAGTCCAAAGCCAACTCATTCTGCACATCTCAATCTCCTGACCCCCTGACCTCTGCTGTCCCTTTGTTTTTTGAGGCTCTGCCAGGGTCTCTCTGTCTGACTCGGGGTTAGCAGGATGCCTTAGGACTCATGGACTTTTTTTGTAGGTACCCAACTTCAGGAAAGGAAGGAAAATCTCCCTGCTCGCTCAGAGAGATGTTGTCTCAGAGATCCACAATGAATTCCTTACTTTTCAGGCAAAAGTAGGGATGAGATAAGTTCAGGATTTGCGTGTCAAATTCTAAGAAATGAGATGCCTGTTTTGTCACAAGGGCTTTCACAGGCAGCCTCCACACCTCTCCAGCCCCAGGGACGGCAGGTTGGTGCACATGGGCCAACATATGTTGTCACACGCACGCATCCACCCTGGCAGCAGACAAAATAAAATAGTCTTCCCTATTTTTTGAACGAAGTTATGTCAACAATTTCTTATATCTTCCTACCCCTGGAGACTAATTGCAAGCCAACTCTGGGCTTGAGTTTATGGTGTAAATCCCATTCAAGCCCCACAAGCACCCTGGGAGAAGCCCTGGCCCTGCACCTCTGGCATCTTTAGGCTGGTGCCTGTCACATGTGTGCGGTGGCTTTGGCAGTTGTTGGGAAGCATCCAAAGAAAGCTGGCCATATTTGATGGTGATTCATTGCCTTCTCAGTCACCCGTCCGAAACCAAGAGAGTCTGAGAGAAACACAGATGATCAATCCAAACAATCTGCAGTGGGAGTTTTCAAGACCAACCCACTGACCAGCTGAAATTTGGTTCCAGAGAGCGGGTAACCAGAAAGGGACGGTTAATTTTTCAGTTGCAAAGACACCACAAACGAATGAGGAAAAAAAAAAATGTGATCCAAAGCCTGTAAAAGTGGGATCGTGTTCTACAGAAACTGGAAACAGTTTGTGAATCCTGACAAGTGACTAATGAGAACTGAAGATGAAAAAAGGATAAAATAACAACAGAAAATGCGTAATCAAATCTTTCAAAAAAGAAAACAGGGGAATTACCCTTGTAGAGTGTTAACCCAGACTGCAACTTGATGGAGTTGAGACTGCCTTCGTCTGGGCATGATGGCATCACCCTCCCCTGGACACGGCTGATAGGGAGAGTGATGCCACAGCCGCTCTCTGTCCCTCTCACCTTCAGGGCTAAGAAATGATGGCGACAGAAGCGGTGCTCAGACAGGAGGGGAAGGATGGAGCATGGGAGCAGTGTTTCTGTGTCCAAGCTGCTTTCTGTAGGCTCTGCCCTGGCATAAACGAGGGGGAGCCTCTGGCAGGGACCCCCACCTGCGGGCTGGGACAGCCCTCCTCTGGGCGATGCTGGGCGATCTGACTCCCTCATGGCTGCCCCACCACATGCTCCCGAGCAGGAGGAGCTCTTCCGGAGCCATCCGCAGCCTGGAAAGTGGGACTTTAGGAGAGGCACCTCTGAACTGAGCTGCGAAATGTGGCCTCAAGGTGCTGGTGTCTGTGCAAGAGCAGGGTGTGTTGTGTATCCCACGCACTCCCAGAGCCTGATATGTCTCAGCAAACCTTCTCCCAGCCCTGCCCGTGGTGGTGGCACAGGACAACTGCCAGCATTAAGGATTTAGAGGGCAGCCAGAAGACTGTGGCTGGTCCTACATGGGGGTAGATGGGCTTCTCCCACCCTTGGAGAGCTCGTCATGGAGCCCAGGGGCATGGGCAGGTCTAGGCGTGGGAGGTGCACCTCAAAGAGGTTGGGCAGGCTGGGGGATCTGCTCTCCTGCCACCAAGGTGGGCAGATGGGTTTTACTGAGACTGATTTCTTGCTTATCAAATGGGGAGTGCTAAATATAACTCACTCCTACAACTGCTAAAAATAGAATGTGCCTCTGTAAAAGAGACCTTCCCCCATTGTCACCGTCTCGCAAGTCTCGTCCCCACCCGGGGCTTGCGGAGCTGCGTGGGGCTGTTGCTTTTCCTGCTGGTGATGTAAGAAATTCAATGCTGAGAAACTAATAAAAAATCTACTTCCTATACAAACAAGCCTTGCAGCAGCCCCCAAGAATCAAAGTCGGGGCTTAACTAAGATTTTAAGTCATGTGTTTTATTGTTATGATGGTGCAAGATTCTTATCAGAGTGATGAAGCAATCATGGTTATCATGCTCAGCATGCCAGTGCAGTCATGCCAGTGATAAGACTCTACCACCTGCTTGAAACCAGACATTCCCTTCACTCCCATTTGCACTGCAGTTTTCTGGTCGGCTTCATGGTATTCAGGTTATTTAGGAGCCTGTGTGAGATCAGAGATGAGTGTAGGGCTCTTGGAAACTCCAGCAAAACGTACTTTTCCCCTCGCCTGGGCAGGGCGGTGCGGAGGAAGGGCTGTGCCGTGCTGTGGAGCGTCGTCTCAGGGTGCTGCCGGCACCGGGGATGGGAGGATCCACCCGGAGCTGGGACTCCGCTGCCTGCATCCCGCTGCCCGCATCCCCCTGCCTGCACCCTGCTGCCTGCATCCCGCTGCCTGCATCCCTCTGCCTGCATCCCTCTGCCTGCACCCCACTGCCTGCATCCTCCTGCCTGCACCCCGCTGCCTGCACCCCGCTGCCTGCACACTGCTGCCTGCATCCCGCTGTCTGCATCCCGCTGTCTGCATCCCTCTGCCTCCACCCCGCCTCCTGCATCCCACTGCCTCCACCCTGCTGCCTGCATCCCTCTGCCTGCACCTCGCTGCCTGCATCCCCTTGCCTGCATCTCCCTGCTTGCATCCCCTTGCCTGCGCCCTGCAAGGCACCAGAGTCACTATTTTCCTTCCCCCATCAGTCTGCTGCCCCGGGCAACCGCTCTAGCTGCATTTACCTTCAGCCAGCCCAGTGTTGACTTTGAGTTATTAATGCTTCACTTTTCCCTCTTGTCTGTTTGTCAGAGTTTCCTGGACTGCCATGCCAAGAATGCTGAGCCTGATTAAAGTTTTCTACTTAAAACGCTGATGTTCTTCTCTTTTTTTAGATACCTGCGGTTCCATGACTTCCCATTTATCTGAAGAGTGAATTTAAAATTTCATGTAAAATATTTAAAAGTTATTTAAAATAATGCATGTGAAAAATTAAACACCTCATTGCTAATAAAAACTTTGAAATTTGACGACAGTAAGAGTCTTTTCAGGGCGGTTCTTACTATTACTTGAGCTATTGCAGCACTGAAGGAGACCGTGCTCAGGACCAGAGATTTTCTTGACTCCCTTTAACCTGAGCAAGTCCATCCGGACACTTGCTCTCCATTTCTCTGATTTTAGCAAACAGATTCAAGGCTTGGTTTTATTTGCAGGTTTCTTGATTCCTATGAGAATTCAATAGAAACGATGCACTGATGGCCTCACTCACAGGGCCTGGGCGGCTGGTGGTACCCAGGGATGGTGGGGCACTCGTCCCTTCCAGGGCTGGTGGCTACGTCTCCACTGCGGGGGCTTTTAGGGCTGCTCCTCCTACGGCAGGGAATGAATTCCATCTGTCCAACCCGGCTGGGCTCTGCCACGTGCACCAGTTGCATGGGGGAGATGCATCTGAATGCAAAGCATGGCTGCTCCTGGGGTGACCATTGGAAGTGTCTCTGAAGAACGGGGTGTGCGCCATCAGTGCTTGCCACAGTGGCTGCATACCTCCGGCTCTTTGGCCTCTCATTCCTGCCCCAGCTGGACTGTCCCCTCCATCCCCATTCTCTTGAAGAACATGGATGCTTCCCAAGTTTTCCATGCTGGGATCTTCCTTCACTGGGGAAGGTGAGGGCTGCGGCAAGTGAATGCTCTTCTGCTTTGGCCGTGCTGTGAAGGTGGCAGGGACAAGGTGAGGGCAGGAATGAGCCACCCCAGGAGGCGAAAGGGCAGCTTGTCTTAAAAACTCAAGCACAGTGAGACTCAGTAAAGCTGAGCTTGGGGCCGGGCTGGAGCACGGGGGCTGCGGGTCCTCGGGATGGCACCTGGGTGGGGCGAGGGCAGATGTCGGGTGCTCACCCTGAGCAGGGCACATCTCCCCCATCCCCAGTACCATCCGCGTGTCCGGCCCACCTGGAAATCGCACCCAGCTCCCCTGAACAGCTCTGAAACTGCCCACCCTTCATAAATAAAGGTCACTTACTTCTGGAAGAAAATCTGTTTATTTTTGTAAAGGTTCATTTGTGTTCTCGTGGAAGGTTACAAACATTTAGTAATGGGTACGTCAGCGTAGGCGACACATGGCATGCATCCCTACAAACCAGCCCGAGCAGTAACATTCCTCTTGAATATTGTTTTATTAAAAATTAACTTTCGGAATCTAAACTGATAGTTTTACATGGGTACACACTTTTTGAGTACCTCCCATAGCTAGGGATACTTAAACAATTCAAAAAACAAAAACAAGTGTTGCCTGATTCAGCTCAGTAAAACTCAGCTCACATGAGGTGTGGGAAACACCTCCTATCAGCTGAATAAACCTTGAGGAAAAGGAAACAAGACCATCAGAGCCCTGTTTGCTTTGGTATTATCCAGAATTTGGTTGGATTTGGGTGACGTGGCTCTGCTTAGTCAATAATAAAACATGTAGTGGTTGAAGTTATCTGCAGGAACCGAACACCCAGGGAACTCCCAACCGAAGCGAATCTTCTCCAGCCCCGGAGCTGGTCCGGGGCCGAGAGGGAGGGGAAGGTGCTGGGTGGCACCGACGGTCCCCGTCCCGCGGGGTGGCTTTGTCCCAGCTTTGAGGGCACTCAGGTGCTGCAGAGCTGAGCCTCGGGGCTGTGGCTGGGGCTGGTGTGCTAGAGAAATAGTGTGACGGCAAATCCAAAGCTGGATCCACAGAGTTCCTCCTCACACACCGGGAAAGAGCAGTTTCCGAAAATAAGTACTTAAATACAGCATCATCACAATAAATATCTCAAAATATCCATAAAATTAAATAGATATAATAAATAAATAAGTTACTCTTTCTGTGACTCAGTATGACATAAGTTAAAAAAATAAAAACATATTAAATATTTAAATATTATTTTAAATACTCGTCTTTTAACGGACCAGTATGTTTCAGTCATTATAGAGAACATGGCTGCTGTCATAACAGCACTTTTTATACATATATATATATTTTAAAAACATATATACACAACATATATCTCTCTATATAAATATTCTATGGCCATATCCCTGAGAATAAGTTAACAATTGCATCACATTTTGGTTGGAGTAGAGTTCAAGTTCTTAATTTCTTCTTGGGCTTGGTGTAGTTGTTCTCTTTAGGCAGTTTGAATTTTCTCAGAGAGCAATCTCAAGAAAGTGTCCAATGTCTCCAGGAACACGTCACTCGTTACTTGTACAGTCTTACATTCCTTATCAAGATCCTTAAAAAAAAAAAAAAAAAAGAGAGAACATAATTGAGCCATGCAACTTGAATATTTAAGTCTATGTTATTTGATAGGTCCATTTTCTAATTAATACTAACAACATGGGCTATGGTATCTCAGGGTGTTTTGGAGAGCTGGGTGAGCTGGTCTCTGGAAACTCCGCGTGACAATGTGTGGATGGATGATAGCTGATAACCACGCAGCACACAGAGGATGCCCAGAGACCCACTGCCACCACAGCTTCTGCTCAGATCTGCTTGTTTTTCATATTATTATCTTTCTTGCAGTTGAGATTACCATGGGGAAAAGTGGCAGCACATGGCTCCTTAAGGGAGAGCGCTTCAAGGAAGACTTCTTAATTATATTAATTTTCAGAAGAGATTTCTAGTGCCTGTTGCAGCCAAATCAGTGCTTGTCCCAGCTGCCGTGTCCCGTTATTGAACAGCCTTTGCTGAACGTTGGACTATCGAATACCAGAAAGGCAAACTTACTTTGGGGAGGACGTTTTTGTAGGTGTTGACTACGTTCAGTTTTCTGGCGATGACTTTGCTTGGCTTGTCGAGAGCTGCCAAGGTGCCAGCGAAGGTTTTCAGGTGGCTGTGCATACATCTTTCCACCTGCAAGGACAGCGGGTAGTTATCTCAACAGTTGTGTGATACGTTGGCACCACATAAATAACGCATCGTACCCTGGGAATTTAGATACCCATGAGAAATAGTAACCTACAGGAATTTAGAGCTGTGTTTTCAAACACGACCCCTGATTTTGTATTCAGCAACTTACCAGACACCAAATCATAAAATCATAGAATCATGGAATCATAGAATCTTCACGGTTGGAAAGGACCTTTGAGATCATCGAGTCCAACCATACACACACAAAAAAAAAACAAAAAAAACCCCCTACAATCTCTGTCACTAGAGCATGCCCTGAAGTGCCAAATCTACACGTTTCTTAAATACCTCTAGGGATGGTGACTCAACCACCTCCCTGGGCAGGCTGCAAAATTATAGATTTTACCGTGGTAAAATCTATAATTTTCATTTAAAAACATGTCAGGGACAAAAAACCCCACCCTCCTACTGCTTTTGGTGGAAGTTGCAGGTGCCACTATAAACTGTACATGTAAAATTTAGAGGTGTCCAATACCAGAGGTATTTGTTCCCCAAGGGAAAGGAAGGTCAACCCTGCACTAGGGCTTTGTTTCTTGCTAGTGTGTCCCTGTTGAAACTAGATCAGAATTATCTTAATGAAATACAAGTAATTATTGCTACAGGTGTGAATTTTCAACCTTTCTCCCTGAAAGTAAGATGGGCTGATGCTGTTTGTCTCCCATTCACTTTGAATAGGAGATGGCTCCTGCTTCTCACTTCCGCTGCTCGTCTCCTCCACCAAAAGCTCTTTTTAAATTTTTTTTTTCCACTGGCTTTCAGGAAAATACAGCTGAGAGAAATTAATGGCTCTGTATGGGATATAGACCAAATAGTAGTTTTAGACTGTTCTAAAACTAAGGGTTCAGAGTGAATTTTTGAGGCTATTGAGAAGATGCCAGTGCACAGGTAAGACCTATACCTCCAGAGAGAGCCACCTGAAGGATACTAGCACTGGTGGTAGCTTTCTGAAGGTTCCTGGAATAACTTTGCATTTCCCTGGGTTCCTAGAGCTATCTTAGTGCTATCAAAGTTCTGAAGTGGGAAGTAAATCTGGGGATTTGAGACAATGATTTTAAACAGAAGAAAAGTATGCAGTTTCTTACCGTAGCATTCACAGTTGCCACGCTGGGAACCTGCTCAAGAGAAAGAGAATTTAGTGACTTCAAAATAAAACTGGGGATAGAAAGGCAGCCAGGTGAAAGCCACTCAAAATAAAGGAACTTACAGCATTTAAATTTAGTTTCTGCATGTCTTCAAGAACTTCTCGAATGATCAGTCCTACCAAAGTCCTGGAGCGCTCCTCCTGCGGCAAGTGTCTCCTGGCGTCGGTGGGTCCGGTTGCCCGCATGGGCGCCGAGGTGCAGAGCACCCCGAGACTCAGCAGAGCCACCACCTGGACCAGCATCGCCAAGTCAGCTCTGCTCTTCGGCTGGGTGAACTGTGTGTGCCTCTGCCCTGGGTTCCTCTTATATACACACTGCTGGAGGAAATGATTAATAGCTCACCACAAACTTGCTCTTGCTGAAGGGGAGGCGGGGAAGATTTACCTGAAGAATGGAATCTGCTGGTTATTCAAATGAGTAAGAGTCTAGGTACTTTCTATATCAGGAGCAATCTTATAGACTCTATACCTGAACCCCTTTGTAGTGTGTACTTCCAAGGCAAGATATGTAACTCTTAGTGTGGATAAAGTGCACAGAGATATCTGTAGCCATGTGTGAAGATATCAGAGTATGTATTCATAGACTACACATAGGCATATATAGACAAATGTACACCCCATCGAAGATGCTGGAGAACATAATCTTGCTTTATATCAATTCTTCAGCACTTTCAAAAATTCAGAGGTCATTTAAAGAAAGTGTACAGGCTCCCCCAGAAAACTAGGGTTACAGTGCTCAACACTATATTATTTACTTTTTTACTTTTATTACATTTACATTTATATTAAAGCTACCATAACTGTTCTATACAGTTTATACAGGGAATTCTGTGACTAAAATCAGGAAATATTTTGCTACTTGTCTGAGTCAGGCCAGAGGTCACAAGGTGTTGGGCTCTTAGCAAAGGCACCGCTGCCTCAGGGTAGGTTTGCAATCAAATTTCATTTGATACATGCAGAGTTGCCAACGAACAGGACAAGCTACTTGTGAATATGAAGCAGAGAAATTTGGTAAAGAATGATTCAGAAGCCTGCTGGGCTGTGAATATAAGAAAAATCAGATTTCATAAGAACAGCTGTCCCCTAGGCTGGTATTAGAGGAAGATCAGCCACGGATGCTGGAGCCCTGGCAGAGAGGTGTCAGATCAGCTTTACCCTGGACAGGACGGCTGTGGCATCTTGCACTGATTTGGTCTTGGGCTACAAGTGAAGATGGAAACCAAGCGGTAGTTCTCCATGTTCTATTTAAAGTCTGAAAGCGCAGTTTCCTTATCAGGGCATTATCAGGATATTTAATACCTCCTGGGCTATTGAGAATGCACTTGGGGGTGCTGGATGAGGTTATGGCCGTCTCCTGGGAAGGCAAAGGAATCCTCTACTCAGTATTTTCCCCATGCCTATCCCACTTTCGGAGCAAGGAGTAGGAGTAGACACTCTGTCATCCAGAATTTTTGTAAGGGTATGCTTTGCTTTTTAATCCAGTACTTCTAATGAAAATCCTGACTAATGCTAGACCCAGCCCAGGCCCTTACAGCCAGGGCTAGGTACAGCCTTTCAAGCTGATGGTGAAAATTGTTGCTTACCTGCTCTTTTGAGCAGTGACATAATACAGTAATTTCAGTTATTTTCCCCAAGTTTGCTTATGAAAACATGCTGTAGTCTTGAGCAAAAATTTCAATAAATGTGTTTCTGCTAACTAAAGTAAAAGTCTAAAGAGCAATCTATTTTTTTCCAAACATTATGTTTGGCATGGTCTGCTTTGCTCTTTGTTTGTTTGTTATTGCCTTCTAGAAACTGAAAGAGGTTTTAAAACCAGGTTGTTTCCTGCGCAGGCTGTGGTGTTATTCTGGCGTTGGGTGCTCTGTGACCTACAGGTCAGGGAACTGGATGCTCCCTCTCGGTTTAGCCCCTGTGCTATCAGGTGTGTTCAAGTCTCACATAGTTTTGTGTTTTTCCATCTCTAGGATGCATTTTGTTAAATTCACTGAATACATTTGTGTCCTGAAATGTTGACTCTCCTCTAACAATCTGCTTTTCTCCTTCTGTAATATGAAAGAGATGGCACCGTGACAAGCATTTTGTAGACTGCACTGTGAGTTTGCACAGTTTTTAAAAAATGTAAAGTTAGAGGGGAAAGGAGAAAGCATATCTCCCAAGTTAAACGTATTATCAAGTCACATCATCAGTAGGCTTTCTTCCAGACACCTCAGTGTTCCCCATATCTATATGTTTCATCTAAAGGGTAGTTTCCAGCTATGAGCTATAGTTTCCTCATCATTTCACTAATATTTCAGCCACGCTTAATAATTCCTTCCACATTCCTGCAATAATCTATGACACTTCTCTGGTAATTCCCAACATTTTTAGGGCAGCTGTCAGGGTCACGCATACTTCAGGATGAATTTTTGAGTGTTCTAGACATACTTTCATGCCGAGGCAGAGGACCCGGTGTTCAGGCGAGGGCTGAAGACTGGCTGAAAGCTTAGGCAGGAGGGAGAGACTCCAGAGAGGGATGAGTGGTCCAGGAGGAAAACCAACAGGTGTAAAACTTATTAGTAAGAACACTTCAAACACAGCAAGTGATTTACAACGGGCCAGCATAAAGCAGTTACTCACGTCGTCCTGCAATCAAGACCCTTGCCAGAAAAAACATAAGGCAGCGTTAAACTCTGGGATGATAATCTGAGATAAATGCCAGGACTATGAGTTTTATGATTACTTTATTGGATTCAATCTAGATTGTTAGAGAAAACAAATAGCTGCGCTGAGGAGGTTATGGAAAAACAGTGTGGCCGTCTGGTGTCAGCATCACTCCTCTGAGGAAGTGCTTCATCAGGGAAAGGCTTTAACATTACAGGGGCGAGACGCTTACTTATGTTTCCAGGGATATGTAGGACACAGTAAGCATCTGTCATGTCTTACAGCTCCGCAGCCTGCTGGTGTGTCCCAAAGGGAGTTCGCACATTTATATAATGTGAAGCAGGCTAAAAAAGAAGAAAACAAAAAAAGAATAAAGAAAAAAATCTGCACCAGGCAAACATCGCTGATGTTTGTGATCCTTCGGTGCTGCTTGGCCATTTTGTGTCTGTGTTTTGGCCATTTGCCTTCCTAAGTGTTGTACTTCCCAAGAGCACATCACACTCAAATCTGATACGGATTGTCCTTGTTTTATGATTCAACTAGTTCATTTTTACTATTTTTTTTTAAATTATATCTGGGCCAAGAAACCTGCCTGTGAAACCCACAGTGCGTTCCCTCCATTTGGTAGGAAACCGTCCTTGATGACGAGATGTTTCATCCTCTGAAGAAAATGTCTTCAGACGTTTCAACCTTTCAGTCTCCAGCCAGGAGCCCAGCAACACCTTGCCCCTCAGCCGCGAGGACGGTCAGTCTGTCAAAGAACAGCTGAACTGTGAAGAACAGGTTACGTCACCCCAAATCCACACTGACTATTTAAAAACTCATTAGTCACCTTATTTTGTAGTAGAAGAAACTGACAGAGAATGGGTTCCCAGATGCTCCTGCAGTCAAGCTGCTCTCTAAGCTCTTTGGCTTTCTTCTGGCCCCAGGCTGTGTTTACCTTTCTCCACTCCCAGAAATTCCCACAGTTCTCCGGGTTTTCCAAGATTATTGGCAGTCATCCACAGTCACATTGCAGAGACAAAAATTAATTGCGTCGTGTCCTGCGGACTCAGCTATGGCTATCTTGATTTAAATAGTCTTTCATGCTTTTTTTCTGAAGACAACTGGTGTGTTTTGTTGACCAGGTCTCCTACATACATCCTGCTTTACAGAACCTTTGCTCCAAATTTCTGCAATAGATGAGTAAGAACAGCTGTGTGTTGGTGGCAAAGGAAGAGCCTCAAAAAGATAACCCAGTTACAGAGGGTTACGCGGTCAGTATATAGGTTATCCTCTAGAAATACATCTCAGAGTTTGGCCCACTCAATGTTTAGTATCTCTAGTTAAAGAAAATCTCTACAAAGCCTTAAACTTCAAACTGCAATAGTGTTTTGTAAAACTGTGAGCATCCAACCGCTGGTACAACTTTTGCAACGTGTAAAACTACAGATTCCTTACAAAACAATGTACAAGTCTGTTCTAAGAAACCTGCAAAAGTACTTTCTATGAAACAGCATACCTGTGGCAAACTGTCGGTACTGACCTATATTGGAGAGTGGTGTAAAGGAAGATTCATGCATAGTCATCGGTGGCAATTACGTCAGCCCATGTGCTTTTTCTGAGTGCTCAAGGGTGCATGAAGACGTGCAAAGTCAGAAACACTCTTTTGGTCATGCAGAACAGTGCCAGAAGGCATGGGGAAGGAAGGATGCCCTCTATTCTGACTCCAAATGCAATCTCATGTTAGTGAGATGAAATTAATTTCTCTGAACTTGGCATATTGGACTCACCTTGTGCTGTTCGTACAGTGAATACTGAAAAAATCCAGATGTTTCGGTACGTAACACAAGTTGCAAGTGAGCCCACCTCCACAGCTGTCATCGCTGTTCACTACATGCAGTTATGTATGAAATCGATTTCTTCTGTAGCGATGGGGTAACTGGAAACTACATGGCAAAACACAGGTGAAGCAACGGTCTGCTGTTGTCCTGCAAGACATTGACTTGCTCTCACACTCAGCTTCTCATTAAGCTGACCTGAGGGTTTAATTGATTTTTGGGATGTCCATTCTCTGGAGTGGGCTTCTGCAAAAGGGTGAATTTCTTCCATGCTTAGTAATCTCAATTTATTTACTCTTCTTTCAATGACTTATTTTGAAAGCTGTATGTGTTTACAAACATATAATATTTTCTCCTGGAACTATCACAACTTACTATGGGGTGATCTTGATTAAATAATCCTATTAATTATGTTTAATTAACCAAACTCCTGAGGGAATAGAAGAGTAACAGAAATATTCATGTCAGAAAGTTAATTTGTCTTACACATGTTTTATTTCCAGTTTCCTACGGAAGCTTTACAGATGCCTTGTCATAAAAACCACAAGGACAGATAGCAAGTGCTTTTCTGTACTCTTACCAAACCCTTTGTGAGGTCTGATCAGGACATCAAAAATGCAATGGTTTGATGAGCACTTTAACCACTGACTCTGGTGTGCACCCAAATTCCTGTCTCTGTGAAACGGACCTCTGACAAAGTTGCTCTGAGTTGTGTGAGGGTTTCCAGGTTTAAGCAGATGTAGCATCATGGGTTTTGTCAGCCTGACGTGAAACTGTAAAGATTGAGTCTTCTGCTGGGCTGTGTTTGCCATCTGATAACCAACTGCAGTTAGACAAGTTTAGGCAAGTTTATTCAGACAGTACAAATACAAGCCATAACCTTGGGCGTGTTTCATGGGTCAGTCTGGGTCCTCCCAACGCCAGGGCCTGAGGTCTGTTGCTCTGTGCACATACCCTTGTATCCTGTTGGGATCCCATTGCTCTGGAGTTGAGCCCAGGACAGGCACTCTTTCTTGTGGGATTTGCTCCCATGTGGCCAAGAATTACCTCAAGGTACTTTGTGATAATCTGTGCCATGAGTAGAACTCATTTATTATCTCTGCTTTTCTTGATTTTTTTCTTATTTTCAAACTCACGATAAGTTTGGTGCATTTGGTAGTGGCTGCCTACAGAAAGGGAAGCGCAGCGAGGGCTTATGTTTATAAATACTTCCATGATGTGAGCTTGAGATGGCCGCATCAACATTAAGTGAACGAGACACGTTATCAATAGCACTGGGGGGAGGAAATAAGCCCACAATCACAGTTAGTCCACAAACAAAAATCAGGGAAGACCCATGAACTAGACCTGGCAGACAAGAAGGATTTAAGTACAGCAAGTAGTTTGGGATATTTTACATAATAAATGCAAAACAGAATTCAAATTTTTGATGACAGTCTGATGACCATCAGACCACTGTCAACAACAAGTGTAGAAATCTGACTTTTTTCTGACTTTTTTCTCCCAAATCCATTGTGATCTGGAAGGCAGCGTTAGGCATGCTGGACACAGGCGGTGGTGGGAAGGGACTGGAAACTCCTCATTCCCAGTGGTGCTGAGCTGAAAGTGCTGAGTAGACGTCAAGTGGCAGCTGGTGGTTTCTCTTTTGGAGGAAGGATGCTGCCTATGCAGAGAGAATGGAAATTTAGTTTTTACAAGTACTTGTGGATTTATATATGAGTATTTTTCATGAAATGAACCGTCATACTCCAAGAATGGAACTATCAGCATAAAACCACAAGTGCTGATAGGGTCCTTGTAGGCAAGGGTTTTACCTGGGCATTTTTTACAGGTTTGTAATAGTCTGCGATACAAGTGATCTGATAATAGATTACACAAATCTGCCCTCTTCTTCTTCTTCTATTGTCTGCGTAATGAATCCTTTTACCACTTTTTACACATTATTGCCAATAAGACCAAAGTTGGACACTCGGAAGCTTATCTTAAAGGTCTTTTCCAACCTAAATGATTCTATGATACCTAAGCAAGAAAACCTTAAAACGAAGTTTGTTTATGTGGCCATGAATTGGTCTCCTTACATTCTGCTTTCAAAATTTCTTTAGTTATATTTCATATATTTTTTCCCATGAAAAATTGTTCAGCCCCTACTTTGCTCAGGGTGGACCTTTCTTGGACTGCAGCAGTTGTCTTGTTTTAGCATTTTCTAACTTTAAAGTGGTTGCTTTGCAACAGTAATAATCCTTTCAGTCAGTTTTTTCCTACAGAATTTTCAGTTGTTTTTTTTTTATCAAGTAAAATGACAACCAAAATCCCAGGCAAGGTACCTTGTGGAGTCACAGGGACACTAGCATGGTTAGAAACGTGGTGAACTGCACTATATAAGGCTACAGAGATTTCAAACAAAAGGTCATTTTTATGTTTTCAGTCTTACTAAGCCACTTTTTTTACTTAGTTCTGTTTTTAGAAACTACTGAACTGACACCTTCAAGATAAGCTCCCAGTCAGTATGGAAAATTTTGACCTCGCAATTAGATATAGGCAAGTCTGTCAGCAAAAGAAAATAACAGGCAGTGCTTGAGGCTTCCCGATAAAAGGGAAAAGGTGCGTCTTTTGAAGGTGCGTTATGAGACAGCATCACATTCCACCTGGTGAAACCGGTGGGATTCAGCACGATGGAAAAAATAGCTGCGGCTGCGTGGGAGCTGGTGATGCACCCCGGGACAGCCAGCACCCCATGAACCCCGGCAGCGCTGCCTTCGCGCTGGCTCCCCATCCCTCCCTGATTTTGGCTGGGTTTTGTATCAGAAATTATAATTACTCCCTATCCATCTTTTTCATGGAAATCCCTAGCAAAATCAAAATAACTCTCTTACAGATATGGTTTAGTGATGGTTTTTGTCAGTGTTAGGTTGATGGTTGGACTCGATGATCTGAAAGGTCCCTTCCAACCCAGACAATTCCATGATTCTATGATCCTCACAGGCAGTCTTCAGAGAAGGACAAAGGTCTTCCAACCTGTTTTTCCCTGTGTTTATTCAATTTACAGCCATTTATCTATCAATTCCATCTCTGTGCACTTGTCGGTATATGATGAATGTCCCTTTTGCTTTAACATTAAAAGAAATTTCTTAAAAAGAAATTACTTTTTTCTGTTTCAGGTGGCTAATTGAAAAGCAGCATGAGTAATATTGAAGAAATCAGCACATTTCCACCACTGTTTCGTTTCGTAGTTGCCCAAAACCATGGGTGAAACTGAAAAGAGAAGATCCTGTGAGATGGCAAAACCCAACCTTACCCTCAGGACATCTTCCCATCTGGAGCAATGGTCTTGCTGCAGCTACTGCATGGCTGCAGGCAGGACTTTCTCAGGCAGAAGGTTTTCCATGATCAGCAAAGTCTTAATGACAAAAATGCCGAGAGTCAGAGGTTAAAGAGCCCTGGATGGAGTTTGCGGAGCGAAGTGTCTCAATGCACTCCGTGGCTCCCCAGCAGCGGCAGGAGACCCTTCCTGGAAGTTTAATCACATCCTTTGGAAGTTTCTGATGTTTCCAAACCAGCTGAGAGGAACACCAATGTTTAGAATTGCTATGATAATTTTAAACAAAACAAAACAAAACAAAACAAAACAAAACAAAAAAGACACCATTTATTTCTCACCCATTTCAAACAACCAGGACAATTTTTTTCTCTGTGCCGCTTGGATCGCTTTCCCCACAGAGCCATGGGGACGGTGGTATGCAGCCCGTGGCCATCGGTGCGTGATGAACAGGCTACGGTACGTGTCAGCATCCCCATGGCAGACTGATGGTAACAGCACAGGGCTGAGAAATCAAATATATATCAGAGTCAGGTTGTTCAGAGGAGAAAGAAAGGGGAGATTTCAGGTCGCTGTGAGGAGTTCAGTCTGTTTTTCCCTACCTGGGTGCTGAGAAACAGGTTTCTAAATCTTGTTTGATTGTCTAATAAACTACTGCATTTCAATACTTCTCAGCCCTGGGAAAAGAGAAGTAGGTTCTGGGAGTAAGCGCGTTATTTTAAAGTGACCAGCGAGAGTGCCTTTATCACCGTTAGCCAGAAGTGTCACAGGCAGCACAACATCCTTTTCCTTCGGTGCTGCTGGTTGGCAGCTCCAGCTGCTCCCGCTCTCCTCCTCTGTACGGGAACCATGGCTCTCCAGGGAACGGCTTGTCCTGGCTTAGGAGAAGATCTTGAGGTCTCTTGTGTGCTTAAAGGCAACTGCTTTAGCATTCAAGAGGAGTTTTCAATATACTGATGTAAATGGAAAGTCAAAGCTTTCTATGGATTTCTTAGACCTTCAGATTTTTACACCTGTGTCATCGGTCCTCAGCACTGCAATACGGCACTTGTGTTCCGCCGTCAAACCAGCTGCTCGGCTGGGGCGGATTTCTGCTTCTTGACTAGGAAAGTCTGAAAAATCTGTGTCAAAAGCTACACCACAATATTGGCATGTATTCATATAGGCACTGAAGCTCTCAGCACCACACAGGGGAAAGACCTAAAGGCAGAATTTACCTGTTTGAGTTTCTGCTTTTCTCTTACAGAAAGTATACAGAAATAATTCATGTTTTTTCCTGCTAATTTTATCCATTTTTCGTTTCGCTAACCCACTTCCTCCTTTTGGTCCCACAGCCACTATTTCAAACTCCGCTCAAATCAGCCTGAAGCTGTATTGCTAATTCCTCTTTTAAGAAAATTGTCACCAAAACATGTGTGAATAAGCACCCTCCCATGGAATAATTTAGGTAACTGCTGAAGACTGAGAAATAGGATATACGAGCATAATTCTGAGGTTTCTTACAACTCCACAGTCACTTCAGTGTCTCCTTAGATGTCAAAGTCTGCTGATGCTTCAGGTCTCTGAGCCCAGTGTTTTCAGAAACAATTACTACTGCTTCTGTAGGAGACTCCAGTTTGGGATGTATAACCTAAGACAGCTTCTGAAAATTCACCCACTATACTAAAATTGACACTTTCACCAAGATCATCACTGTATTTGTGATTACAGGAGGTAAGACAGGTTGTGAAAATGCGAGCATGGATTTTGGAGCCCTCTACAAAATAGCTGTTTCATTTTAAAATTATTTAATGATGGGCTGGCTAGTGGCTCATATCTTACCAGCTTCCAGCCTGGTGTGATTTTCGGGTTAGTTGTAACTTTGCTGTCTGGCAGCACCATCCCTTGTTTCTTTGCCATCACAGCAGTGACCTGAGCTGAGTTACTATCTCTCCTGTTGGGCATAAAAAGTTTAGGTCAACGGAAATTTCCCAGTGCCATTAATGAAGTCAATTCGTTTTCTGTTGTGTATAGTGAATGTATTTGCTTCTTGCATATACCTCAATGTAAATGCTTACATGTAATTAATGAGTGTGCGATGTCTCTCAGCTTTTTGAGCTTTTATGTTAGAACATACTAATGAAGAAAGTAAGACTTGATGCACTGGTCTGTCATTGCCCAGTGTCCTCTGAGCAGCAGTGGTTGGTAAGGAAATGGTTTGAGACACAGACTGTATAGAAAGGTCTTTCCCTAGCGTGTCTTCCTGACACCTGGCCCTTGTCAATGTAAGAAATCTCTGAGACAAATGATCCCCATTGTTCAATTAATGCTACAAACGGTGTTATGATCCGTGAATTTGTGTAACTTTTTTTTTTTGACTTACACATATATTTTCTTTCCATTGTACTCCACAGCAATTAACTCTGTGGTTTAACTAAGCTGCTGCTTGACAATGTCATTGAATGCTTTTCTGTTTTTTCTACTTGGAGAAGTAATGAATTATCACTTACAATTCACCTTCTGCTTGCCCCTGATTGCAAAGCCCAGGGTCTCCCTTTCTGTCACTCCTCTTCCTACTGTCTTCTGCTCAGAAAGTTCCTATGTGCCCCAAGTCGCCCCTACACCCCCTTGTACGCTGCACTGCCCTTTCGGAGATGGAGCGATCGGACCCATAAACGGTAGTTAAGATACAGCCATCGCACACAATGCCTTTTCTCTGTTTTATACTCCAATCACTTCCAAACAACGTAGGATATTTTATTAGCCTTTCCCACAACTGAGCTGCTGCTGTTGAGGACGGTCCACAGTGATCCTGGGCTGAGTAAGACTCAGGTAGAGCCTTTTGCTACTTTTAGAGGTGTCCCATGTGCATGTCTGTGCTTACCAACATCGAAATTCCTGTGCTGTTTTCTTGCACAGACGCTCATCATTGTGAGATCCCATTAGGACGCCTCATACTCAGCTTCAGAGAGTACTTGGCACCACTCCACACTTTCTCACGTTACATCCACTTCCTTTTCCAGAGGACATTAAGCAATGCAGGTCTTTTGTCCTGTCAGTTCTGGCTTTAAACCCTGCTGATGACACATGCTCTTGTGAGTAATTCCACTAAATTAATTGTTTCATGCAATGGCATTTTCCTTTTGACTGAAGTGATCCAAACCCCTTATCGCTTTGATTTTATTTAAGTCCCCTTTTTGTACATTAAGTTCTGCATCCCTACGTTCAGGCTAGGATTCCTTTCTATTACATCAATTTTATTAGATCATACAGTGTGTATTACTCCCTTGCGAGATATATTTTTTGACTCAAAGTATTAATGATAGATTTACTGTTTCACAGCTGCTTTTTCTGTTACCTTGGTAAACACTGATCTTCCCATGTGGCAGAAATGGACTCCACGCTGATGCTCCTACATTACTTCTGAAGTGCCTGCCATGTTCAGGCACCACAACATTCAGCTCTGATAGTCATACCTCTTTTATCTTTCCTTTTGAACAGTTTTATAAATTCTTAACCTTGCTATTATAAAAATTACATGACCCATCCATTCTATCTTTTAATTAAACCAACACGAGTAGGCATCTGGCAGTTGATCATGGCAAGAAGGCAGACAACACCCAAAGCCCTGATAGACTGGCTTAAATAGCTCGTTGTCTGCAATGCAAATGCCTGTTTAAAAGATACTCCATCTCAGTACAAGTTAGGTATATAAAATCATGAATAAATGTGTGAGATAGATAGATAGCAATAAGAAGTCATATAAAAGGCATTTCAGCCTGCGCTCGCAATGGGCTATTTCTGCAGCTCTTTGACTTCTGTTGCTTTTACCGGCGTTGGCTCCGTCCCCAGCGCCATGTGTCTGACTGCATGAGCTTCTGACAGCAGATGGCAGCTTCCTCAAAACCAGAGGGGCAAAAGGGATTGCTACAGGAGAAAACAAAGCAGAAAGCTTGTTGCCCTGCTCTGCCACCCTGCTGCAGTTGACAAGGTCACATCGTTGATCGATAGCAAAATTCAGCCATGAGGGCATCTCGTTGCTTGCCTAGGTTGGGGAAGCAGAATGCTTTGTTTCTCTGTGCAGCATTTGCAGCTCAAAAGGAGCCTGGTCACTTTTTAAATAATATGATCGACACTTCACTGAATCACTGGCGTGAACGGTCTGTTGCTTTACAGTCACTGCACAACCTCACTGCAATACTGTCGTAAACAGGTCTGCATCAGCTTCCTCCTCCTGACATTCATCCATGGGCAGGGGAGGAAGAGAAAGTGAAGCACAGGTAGTTTTATAGTTAGTATAAAACCATTATGCTCTGGTGAATCCTCCACCCAAAATCGGTGTCAAAATTATTTAATACATATAAGTTATCCTTTAAAACACCACTTAAAGTTGAGGAATTCCCATCCAAGTACTGTGAAAAGAGCGCATTTTCATAAGTGCTGAAGTATTGGTGTTGTCATTTATTTACTTTAGAGGTGTGGGTCAAGCCGAATCACAATGTCTGCATTTATCCATTATCCAAATCCAAAAAGAAAAGCTTTTATCTAATGAAGCGCAAAGGTCATTACAATGCATATTTGTATTTATATAAAGGGGTTGGTCCTTTACTCCCCGTCTGATGGAGATGTAACATAATTTTCCTCGACAGAATTAATCCTTACTGACCACAGCATAAGTGTGACCAGAGCTTCCTCCTGTTTGTTGACAGCAGCGTCTTGGATTCAAGCTGTAAGTTTGTCCTCTAAGCCAGAAGAGGTTAAACTGAACATCTCTTGTTTGCCTTATGTGATTTCAGCATAGCTGGCATGAAGGGTTATGAGATTAAGTGGCTGTTCTGTCCAACTCTGATATCGTAATTTGTTCCACAGCAATCATAATAGGACTACTTGTTTTCTCATTTCTTACTGTCATATAGGAAGCGCAGGACTGGGATTTGTTTTTTCTCAAAAAGCTCTTGTAAGTTTTTGCTTTGTTCTTGCAGCTGGAGCCTGTGACTGGGGCAGCAGCAGAGCGGCAGTGGCACCCGCGCTCTCCTTCCATAACCCAGCCAGAAGCAGTTCAGAGAGTTCACGATGATGAATGGATGATAACAGAAACCAAATTAATAAACTAGGTCATTATACCATTTCTAATCTAATGCCTGCTGGTATTTTTGTATCCTCACTTGGTAAATTGCTTCAGAGTTCAAGAATTATAATTTGTATGTGTGCACATATATATATATATATATATGCATTTACCAAATGAAATGTCTTTACTGTGAAAGTATAACAGACAAAAGACAGTTAATTACCACAATTACAGTATCATGTGGGGACTGTTATGCCAACAATGTAGAGTCAAACATGCTGCAGAAAGTTTTTAACTGTCAGAGTCCCAAGGGCACTAATGGGCTTTGATGGCCTTAACCAGCCTCACCTGGGCTCCTGCCCACACCCTTCCCATGGGCAAAAGAGCCCATTTACACTCAGTCCCAAGGCTGATTCCTGTTTTGCAGGAATGCTGATCTCCAGCCCAGTCACAGCCATGATGGTGCTTGGCCACAGGACCTGCTGATTTGGACCCCAACCTGTGAGTTGACTTCCTGACCTTGGATCTGCCTCGTCACCACGCAGTTACCTGGTGGTCTGGGCTTCTGGTTGAGCCCTGGTTGCCATCCTGATGCCTGTCGTGCTTGCAGTGCTTGGATATGATGGGACTGCACTCTGGCTGGTGAGGTCAGATGTGTTGTTGTGCTTGGCTCCTGGCTCCCTCTATCTTAGGGAACAGTCAGCCCTCACTGCACCCTGGCTGTAACTGTACAATTGCTGGTAAGATACACACTGACAGAAATATAGTTTAGATGAGAGATGCTAGCAAGTCAAAATGTTCTGCAAGCTATTACAAGTAATACAAAAGTTCAGAATGCTTTAGGCACCTATGTAGTGGTCACAGAAAGTAACTGTTTCTATTGACGTGAAGGAAGATTTCCCTTAGACTTCAAAGGGTTGACCTTGTCCCTTCATGTAGCCAAAATATTTTTCTCTAAATCTTCAAGGTCGGACAGGTAGGCAGAGTTGGCACCATGCAGCATGTTTGTATAGCTTTCAGCAGCAATTTGTACTGTTCTCTTGGTGATGAGATGGAAAATAGATTTATTGTAATGCCATTCCTATCACTTCATCCTGATTTGGGCTGCCAAAGAGCACTGATCTGTGTGCTGTCCCTCCGCTAAATATATCCTCTGCTCATCCTGAACACACATGCTGCTCTCCAGTTCTCAGTCAGAAGCCCAAATTCGTCTGCATGAGATGGCCATTGGGAAGTACAGCATGGACCTAATTATCTTCTCTTCCATAGGCAGAAAAAATTAAAATGGCTAAAGAAGAGGACGACACAGAAGTGGAAGACGGGGAAGGATCAAGCGCAACTTCTAGGGTAAAATCTTAAGCAATGTTGCTGTCTCTAATATTGGCAAGTAATAGGGAACACGGTAGGGAGCCCATCACAAATGTCAGTGATTTAACGGGGCAAAGAGCGGGTTCTTTAATTAATAACGGTGGCGCTAACTGGGGGTGCGGCCGGGCCGCCGCTGTCCGTGGTGCTGGAGGCAACTAGCTGACTTGGCAAAGGGTAATATAAAGCTCCAATGAGACGTTGAGAGATGATGGAAACAGTTCAAACATCTTTGTGATCAACACAAAAGGAAAGCTGAAATAGAATCCTGAATCGGTATGATCTTTACTTAACAGATTCTTGCGTTGATTCCCTCAATAAATGCTGAATTACGCAAGGGAAGAATAATCTTCCTAAAATTGTAATTCTGCAGTGAAATGATAAAGAGGGCAAGTTTATCATCATAAGAAACCAGAAGGGCAGATAGAGCTGCTACTGAAATGTGAGGGAGTGCTGAGTCACTCTGCATTAAGTGCTGCCATAGTAACTATTTACCAGCTGGTTGGAAATGAGGAAAGACTGGGGGGAAAAAAAAAACCACCGGAAATAAAAACTAGACAAATTGCAGTTTGAAATACATTACACACCTTTTTTCAAAAAAAAGATTTAACAGAATGGAACATTTCCTAAGGTTTTTTTGTATGGGTGTTACTTGGGGCAAACGGATTACATTGGACTGCTGAATAGACACATAAATGTATTCAAGAAGTAAGAAATGGATATTTCTTCTCTGCTAGAATGATGTTATTGCACCTAATTGTGAGAGCAAGTAGGAACCACTTTGGATTTGTTTTTTCACAGGGATGTGGCATAGTGCATATTCTCTGTAACCCAGCCCAGGCCATGAAGGAACACAGAGCAGAGGGTTCTTCTGGCAGTAACAGGCTTTGGGGTGAACTGCAAAACTTAACATAGTTTTGAGAGGGGTATAAACACAGATTCCTTGGCCAGTCTTTTCTGATGTTGTCCTCTGCTCTGACTATTAGGAAGATCACTGCTGGCCTGCGGCTGTGGCTTAAATTTCTTGATGGTTGAGGGTGAGCCCTCAGCAGGAGAGCGAGCTCTGGGGCAATTTGTAATAGCAGTTTGGGGCATGTCCGTGACTCATAAGATTCTGGGTGGTTTCTCACTGTGGAAAATTTCAGCATCATCATGACAAGTGTCTGTCACCTCTGAAGAGAAAATCTCCATTACTATCATCCCAGATGACAGACACTAAGTTACAGCACTTAATTCAGTGAAAGCACTTAAACTGGCATCTGTTGAGGTGTAAACAACTCCAGAAAATGTAGTGGCTGGGCCTTTTGATAACCAATTGGGCCGAGTTTGTCTTGGGCTGTATTGTGCAGAGAAGCAGAAATCTATCAAAGATTTTAAAGTAAAGAATTGGAAAAAGGTTCATGAGAACTTCATAGAGAGGCAGGAAGTTTGTGGTGAAACAGAGGAAGTCACTTATCTTTTTTTAATCTACATACATATTGGAGGAGCTGCTGCAGGAGATGATGAGGTCAGGAACGCTATTCTTTGCAGAGCACAGGCAGACACCTTGCGGGTCCCCAGAGCAAGGCCATGGAGGTCTAGGTGGTATTTGTGTCAATGATCTTCACTCCTCCTATGTTAGATGGGAGAAAGGTGTTTTCAGGACTCATTGTGCAAGTGTTTGTGTAAATCTCTTTGCCGTAAGCCTATTAGTGGAGTTCTGGGAGCTGGTACACTTCAACCAGTTTCTACTGGTCCCTCAGCTTCCCTAAGGAAGTATTATTTAAAAAGGTCCATCTCCTGATGGATCAAGAGATCCCATATCACTTAGACAACTTAATTTGTTCTATCAATGAACTTAATTATTGTCATTTCTAGCTAACAGAGGTTTCAGGAGCCCAGAAGCAGGGCTCAGCAAATGACACTGGTGGTTCAGGGAGAAGTCTGGGCTTGCTTAGGCACAGGGACTGTAGGATCTGGGTAGCCTGCAGAAGATGAGACACGCTAACAGCCTTCCAGCACAAAATTTGCTGCAGGGAGGAAGGTAAAAATGAGGTAGAATCTGTTCTTCCTTATCAAGAAAGAGAAGGCTGTAGGAATAGGCTAGACAAAAGCTCTCAAGTAAAATAGATTGTGCAGTATTTAATCTATAATCTATTTTACTCCTAAGTAAAATAGATTGCAGTAGATATGATTTTGCCAAGTCCTATTTTATAGCTGTTTTATTTGATTTTATGACATCGAGTATAGCTGAAGTCGTGACTGTTGTAGAGGCATTTACTGTGAGAAGTGTAGTCTGAGGAACCGGATAAAGTTGTTCCTGGTTCCCAGCTCACTTGTTAGCACGCTTGATGATGGTTTTCTGCTTCAAGACCATGGATCTTGGAAGCCCAATAGCCCTTGAGTAAAATGGATGTGGCAATTTTCTAAGAGCTTTCAGAAGTGGGCAGTGGTGACGCTAGCACAAGTGACATCAGTTTTAGTCACCTGCTGGTCCTCTGTATACAGGAAATTTTTTAAAGTCTTTTCATAGTGAATCAGAAGGAAACCACATTGTGAAAAATGTGTGCCATGAAATGGAAATTCTTCATTTACATCAACTTCATTATCACCTTTAAGAAAACCAAAAGCCTTTATCTTCAAAGGAACTGTGTCCTGGACAGCTGTAATCTTAGAATTGTTTAGGTTGGGAAAAGACCTTTTAAGATCATTGAGTCCAACTGTTAACCTAAGACTGACAAAACTACCACCAAACCCCCTCAGCACTATGTCTACCCATCTTTTAAATCCCTCCAGGGATGGTGACTCCACCACTGCCCTGGGCAGCCTGTTCCAAAGCTTGACAACCCTTTCTATGAAGAAATTTTTTCTAATATCCATCCTAAACCTCCCCTGGTGCACCTTGAGGCTGTTTCTTCTTGTCCCATCGCCTGTTCCTTGGGAGAAGAGACCGACCACCACTGGCTACCCCTTCCTTTCAGGGAGTTGTAGAGAGCGAGAAGGTCTCCCCTCAGCCTCCTTTTCTCCAGGCTGAACCCCCCCAGCTCCCTCAGCCGCTCCTCACAAGACTTGTGCCCCAGACCCCTCACCAGCTCTGTTGCCCTTCTCTGGACACGCTCCAGCACCTCAGTGTCTTTCCTGTAGTGAGGGGCCCAAACCTGGGCACAGCACTAGAGGTGGGGCCTCCCCAGTGCCCAGTACAGGGGGACAATCGCTGCCCTGGTCCTGCTGGCCACACTATTGCTGATACAATCCTACCTGAACTACTGCTAATTCCTGGTACAGGCAAGGAATTTTTTTGGTGTATCTTGCTCCGTGCTTACGAAGAGTTAAACAGCTGCATATCACAGCTTTGAGCAAGCAGTTCTGCCTGCTTTGCAGATCTGCCATGTTAGTCACTCAAAGGGCTAGGAAAAAAACACACAGTGTGTCTTCTACTTCTTGCCACTCCTGTCCTGTTTACCCCACTGACACTGTGATTGCTGGAGGGATGCAAGATGTGAGCTCACCACTGGTGCAGCCCTTTTAAAGCCTTTTTCTGCAAAGCCCTCCTCCTACTGTGGAGCTCAGAGATTAATTTTCTACAACCAGCTTTTTCAGGGGAAAGATGGAATCGCCAAGAACACAAATCTCCTATTCCCCGCCATGTATTTAGCATCACACACATAGTTTGTCTCCTTTTTTTAAGGAGCCTATAACTGTATTTTAAGATGTTAAAATATCTGGAAGCAACGCCGATCTGCCTCACAGGTGCTGCTGATGGAGCTGTAGGTGTTTCAGCTTCTCTGATGGTCAGGGTTTTTGGGACCACTTCTGTGCAGGTCGCCGTCCAGTGGCAATTTTATCGGCCAAAGGCGATAATAACAGCCATTATGGAGTAAAGTTTCTCCCCTTGCCCTCCCTCCTCCCCCTGCTTTCCCATGCTGCTGATGCTGGGGGCCGTTCCGAGGGGGAAGGGGTGCTCTCGCACACCAGCCAGCACCATCGCCCCTTTTAAGACGGAGCTGGAGGGCTCGGCAGGATGGGGAGAGGAGGAGGGACGCTAAAAATACCGCCCTATGCTGGGAGAGCGTGTGGTGCCCGGCGGGCCGGGCCGCCTGGGTGCGCAGGGAGCGCGCCTGGGTGCGCAGGGAGCGCGCCGCAGTGCGCGGCTGCACGGAGCGGGCCGCGCCGCAGGGATGCTCGCCCCGCTCCTGGGCTCCGCGGGCTCCGGCTGGCTGCTGCTGGGTGAGTGCTCCCCAAAAACCGCCTCGGCGGGTGGGATTTGCCTCCCCCCCCCATCACACCCCGCTCTGTACCGGCTCCTTCCCCCGGCAGGGAAACGCCGGGTCGGCCCCCTCGGAAACGACCTCCGGGCGCTGCTCTCTGCTGTCCGGCTCCCCCTTCCCCCCCCGGCTCTGGAGTAAAGGTGATTTGGGGCGCTTTGAAGGGAAAAGGCAGGCGGGAGCACGCCTTTCATAGCAAAGATGGAAACGTGATCTTCTGCTGCACGCGTGCGAGGCGAAAGCCGGCACAATGAGATGTTATTGCAGCGCGATACGGCAAGCTCGGCTCAACGCATTACATAATTTCTCTCAAATCATCTCGCCGGTTCGTTCAGCTGGTCCGTCTTTGGCAAATTGGTAAGGGCACTTTGTCTGTAGTGGGTATGTGGAACAGGGCCGTGCACTATTCCGTGTATGCTCGTGCATTATAGCTATTGGACGGGGGTGACCGTGAATCCCATTGTTGTGTGGGCAGGTAGTAACGACTCAAAGTGTGCCTGGACTAGAAAATTATCGTGACTCTGAAATAGGAGGTTCTCTGCAAGGTATTGAAAGGTTCGGCTTTAAATGATCTGCTGCACTGATTCAAAATCGAGTCCTTTGAATCTGTGCGAAGTGTCTTTTCTAAGGAAAGGTAACATTCAATGTCTGTGCTGTTTTGCCCTTTATCTACCAAACAGCTTTCCTCTAGGCAGGCAGACTTCCAAGGGGAAGAAGTAAAAGGGGAGAATGATTTTAAACACATCATCTTTGCATCATTAGGTAAATACTGGGGAGAGTGGGAGCACCAAGAATGGAAAATGTGTCATAATTATTTATGTTCGTACTTACATGCTATTTTTGATTATGAAAAAAGATGATTCACACTGAAAAAAGGGCAAAATAATACTTCTGGCCTGAATTTTCTCTCTGAAAATATCCTGGTGGCTCCCATTAAAGTCAGTGGGCTTACAGCTGCTTATATCAGCAGCTTGAATCAGCTGCTTTTCAACTGTGGCAAAACTCATGCAGTGCAGATATGGCCCAGAGGGAGTTACATGGATGAATCAGAAAGCAGGACTTGGCTCGGAGGCTGCAGGCAAGTGTTTGTTACAGTATTTTGGGCCCCAAGGCCCCGGGGACTGCTCTGAGCTACGTTACTGGATGCACCAGGCTTGTTTGTGACTGGGCCTGCTGGGAGCGCGTCTCCTGTGTGAGCTCCTGCTCTCAGGCCTCCACATCCACCCTGCGGTATCGATCCCTGTGCCTCCCATCTCAGTGTTTACTCTGCTGTGTCCAAACGCATCTCCCTTGTGCATCCAGCTATCCCGAAGTGTGTCTGTTCAGGTGTGGCTCTGACTCGTGGCCTCCCTTAGTGCCATGGTCATTTTATTTTAATGTGGACATGACTTTAGCCCAACATTTTGATCTACAGAATAGATTCCCTTGGAAGGCAGATGTGCTGTTGTTGCCATTTGCAGTGGCACTCAGCAGCAGCTGAGACATACATCAACACAGGTCATAGCATCAGAATTATTTAGGTTGGAAAAGACCTTTAAGATCATCAAGTCCGACCATAAACCTGACACTGCCAAGTCCACCACTAAACCATGGAAGATGGAGCCCACTGGAGAGGCGAGGGCCCTGCCTGACCCAGCAGCGTGGCATTTGCTCAGCCACGTGCCTGTGCATGCATGGTCTTGGTTTTCTGGTGGCCCCATCCCATCAGACAGTCACAGCAACTCTGCTGATTTGCTGAGCAAGGGGCTCCTTGGCCATTACAGCCCAGTGCGGCACTCTTGTTTATTGTAAATTATTTTCTGGCATCATTACAAGGGGTTTGACTGGTTGAGAACAGGTCTATAATGCTCACCTCAATGAAATAATGGCAGAAGTCAGAGAAAGACGAAGTTAATTATTTCCTAATGCGCAGACTCAGATGGTCTGATGGATGCACAGAGCGGTACAGTAAAATAAAACAAACAAACCCAAGAACAAATCCTCCTGGGGGTTTGCACGTTGGGCTGGTTTGGTTGAAGCGGTATGAGGTTACGGTTCACCCTGTGCTCCTCTCCTCTTGAGTAAGAGAATGCAATCCCAGAGACTCTTCTGCTCTTCTCTTCCCTGCTCATTTCATGTGACTGTAACCCTGAGCCGCTCGCCTGCCCTGTCAGTCCTGTCTTACAGTGAGGAAGAGGAGGGTTTGCTCTCCTCAATCCTGGCAGCAGCTGGAGGCCCCGGCGGGCGCCTGCGCCTGTGCGTGGAGGCACAAGAAGGGAATTCTGCCATCACAGTGTCCCTTCTGCTCGCTGGCACCCACGCATCTCCAAATACTTCTCAGTGCATGTTTGCAAAGGAAGCAGGGGGTTCATCTGGTGTTGCAATAGACTTCTGCAGTCCCACTGCTGAGCCCGGCTCTCACGCTGTGACACAGGAGTCCTTGCTGATGCCCTGAAATTCAGGTCTCTGGATAAGAAATATTTCCTGCTGTGCTTTGTGTATGAAACGGAGCAGATGCCCAAGGCTGCTCAGCCCAGCCCATGGAGTGCTGGCTGCTGCACAAGAGGCAAAGCCTGTGCTATTTGATGAGGTATATTTAGTTGCTTTTATTCTCCATCCCTCTAGTACTGCTCCATTTGTACAGTTGCTAGATACCATCAACAAGGAAGAGTAAACGTATTTGGACTTCCCTGCTTGCTTGCAGGGAAAGACAGCACATTACAATTTTTCTCTGCTGCTCTGGACTAATCTAGACATTTATTTGATTCTTGTCTCCACGCTGCTATGGATTTTACAAATATAATCAAGTAATGAAAAGGGGAGAAAAGCTTTGAAGACAGATGGTAAACTGAATTAACTGAATACCCACAGAAATACGAAAGCTGACTTGGGAGCAAGCCAGGAACAAAGAAACACAACATTACATCAATAAGAGTATAATTGCCGTTGTTCTGACGTCACCGAACAGTGCAGAGAACCACAGGGTTTAAACCTTCCCTCGTTATTACATTTCTGAGAGCTCTTTGAGAGAAACACCAGCATCTTCCTTCTTTAGCACTGCAGAGTTGCAACCAGCACCTGAATACCTTGTAGGTAACTACAGACAAGCCTGGGCGAGGGCGAAGAGGCGATGGTCGGTAACGAGACACAGGCAATTACCTCTTGATAGATGCACAGGCATCAAGGGCAGCTCTTTTCCTGTGGCTTTTTTCTTGGCTTTGCTGGATTATTTCTTCATACAGAGCCAAACAAAATTATTGACTTAATCACCCTCTTTCTGATCAGAAAGGAACAGGAGAGAAGAACATCTATTAATACAATTCTTTTATTTTGGAGTGCTCTGCATGTGTTCTTTGCTGATGGATCAATACAAGTAATGAGTTGTTTTCCATCACTGCTATTTCTGTCCCTTGTGCTATGGTGCGAAGCCAAAGCCCTGCAGGTCCTTGGCACTGGGGTCCTATCTGTCCCTGCAGGGCTGTGGGTGCCAGGAGCACGGCAGGACCACCCGCAATGCTCCGTTCCTGCAGCTCTCGGGCCGTGTCCCCTCTGGAGAAGGTACCGGTGTCCAAACTGCTTCGGCCTCTCTCCTCCTCTCCCTCTGACCAGGAGGGCTTACAGAGCTGGTGAACCCAGATAGCGTCTTACCCTGGAAACCAGTCAAATGCAGTGGGGTAAGGCGTGCTGGAGAACATGTGGCTTTAAAATATGGACAAGCGTGCTTGAAATATATCTGTAAAATCCGTGAAACCCCAGCGGGAGCCCTCACGCTTCTCTCTGTGCTCTCCTGTAGTTTGCTGAGAGCCACACCTGGCTCTCCAGGGACTTTTCTTCCCAGACATGCTGATTCAGAGCCTTTGCAAATCCTTTTTCAGAGATGCCGAGGAACTTAGCGTCGGTACCGTACAGCGTGATACGGGTAAATGTTTTGCTGGGCTGGGATTGATTGCCGTAGTGTGCTATCAGCGCTTATTGATGACAAGTCATTTACTGTGTCAAATCCTCCTTCCACCGTAAACATTGTCACGGAGCCATCAAGGTGACCTGCGGCGGTGGGGAGGCAGGCGAGGCCGAGGGAGGGGAGGGACCAGAGGAGGAAGGCTTTGCCTGGTTCTGCTTCTTCTTTATGCTCTGTATATAGATAAAATTATAAATATTTTACCATTCTGCTGGAGACCACACTGTGGAAAACTTGGTGGCTGGTGATGAGAAAGGGTAAGACACTGAGATTTTTAGCCAGAAAAAGTTTCAAAGCTGTAGGGGTAGTTCCACCCCATGGGGCCCTGGAGCTGGTCCCCACACTCCCTACTGCAGCCGTGTCTCGCCCTCTCTTTACTCACTGATTGGGATTTTACAAGCAGTGATGGAGGTACAATGTGTAGCAGATGCTTTGGAAAGGCATGGCTGAAAAAGCAGCCCCTGCCCAGCGGGGGCTGAGTTCACGGCCGGGTTTGGCAGGACCCTGCAGTGATTCTCCCAGAAAACCCAGATACTGCTCTTGCTGTCCCAGAAGCTCCCCTGTTCACCACTCAACTTCCCTGTTCTTTTCTTTCTGGGCTTTTGTGTCTTCTGTGCTCTGTGGTACACCACTCTCAAAAATGCGGAACGAAGATAAATCCAACCACCTTGTCCAAGACATTTTCTTTTGCGCCACAGAAAAAAAGTCTCACTTGTCAAAAAAAAAAAAAAAAAGGTATCATTCAGTGGAAATCACCACCTCATTAGGAAACCCCCAATTAAGGGAGGAAAAGTCTTTATATTTAGACCTGCATGCTATGGTGTCGCAAGACTGCGGCTCACATTTCCATTCGCTCATCAATGTGGCTGCTGTGGTGGAGATACAATCTCAGAAACACCACATGTAACCTACAGTGAACAGTTTCCACTTCATTACTGCACAATAGTTCTGCAAAATCAGTGTTGGCTGAGTTGGTCTTGGTGAGGCCAATGGGTTCCAGAGATACCCGTGTTTCGTTACGTGGCTTTACTCACTGAGGTCAGCGGTGTCACTTGGCACAGGGAGCAGCGATCCCTGTCCGACAGGAATGCTGCACGAGCAGTGAGATGCTGGGTGATTCAGAAAAATACCAACCCCAGAGAAGGGTCTTTTATGTGCTGGTGCCTGTGGCAGAGGTGGTTACCTGAATAAGGCCATCATCTAGTGGCCAAACTCCAAGACAGCCTTCATCAGTCTCACTGGTGAGGGGTTTGGTGATGGTAGGAAGGAGGACAGCACCAGTCCCGAGCCTGGGAATGGACACCTGGATACTCCATCTGGACACCTAGGTTTGTGCTTTGACCTCAGATGAAGGACGGTTGCCTTCAAGGCTATCAACCTGATGGCACTTACCACAAAACCTTCATTTCTGAGTTGCACCTTCAGGTCCAGAAGCACAAGTGCTGAGGTGGCAGGGACCAGGCGTTGGGTGCCACCTTGGGCTGGCCCTTCTGCAGAAGCGTCACCGTCCCTGCTGTGAACAAAACCTTCATTTCGGAAAGTTGTTCTAGAAACTTTTGCTCCACAATCTTCCATTTCAACTCAGATTTGCTTATGACTCGTCTAGATCCTGCTTGTTAGAATGCCAGCGTGATGCCTCAGCCAAGCCATTTGTTTTCCCCCAGTGCTTGTTCCCACAGCCCAACCTCCTCTCTGAGACAGTTGCCCATGTGGCAGCTCTCTGCCCCCATCCGCCTGCTCCCGGGGCTGTGTCCCCTCCTCAGTCTGGCAGCTTTTGCCTTTGGAAAGGATGGGTTCTCCTGCTGTGGAGAGCACAGGCAGTGCGTGGCTGGGTGCAGAGAGCACCACGGCTCCCTTTGGGCCGCCCCTTGACCTGTCATTGGATGGAAAGCTGCAGCCTTCCTTTCCTGCGCTAGGCAAGCCAAGCCGCTGCTTTTGTTCATGGCTGAGAAGAGAAAAGGGATAAAATAACCTTTCCTTCTCCCACCAGCCATTGAGAAATTGAGGCTGAGTTGCCCCCATGTACAAGCTGGAGCAGCCCCTGGGCTGCGCTGACCCCCGTGGGCTGGTGATGGTGCCTGGGGAGAGATGGAGGCTCAGGATCAGCTGCCTCCAGGAAGTATGCGTAAGTGTCTCCGCATGGCGAGGCTCAGAGCCATGTCCCCTCCACCTCCAGAGCAACAAGCTACTCCTTTCCTAGGGCTACCAAATCCCTAAAATCAGCTCAACGAGCAATATGGACATTGCTGTGATTGAGAGGGGAACGAGACCAATGACTTGGGACATCTCTTGTAGTCCTAAAAACCTGTCTGGTTTGGCAAGTTAAAAAAAATAAGAAAATTCCCACTATGGTCTGGGAATATAACGGAGGAGCAGCTTCTGTGTATGCTGCTTGGGCAGAGACCGGACGGGGTGTCCGCAGTTGCTGCTAGATGGCACCAGTTGAGAGCTGCAGCCAGGGAAAGCACCGAGGTGTTTGCTGAACTGGGATTAACTTCATTTTTTTCCTCCAAGGACAAGTGTGAGCTGGTCAGCACAGGAGCCAGCACTGAAATTGCTAAACTGTTTTAATTTATGGGGGTTTTTTTGTCTTTGAAAAAGTACCTAGAAAGAGAATAGATCATTCTGCCGTTGATTTAAATGAATTGGAAGTGATCTAAGCCGAACTTGCACTGAAGTTACAAAAGATGTCAATGACGTGGATTTAAGTATCTATTCTGCAGAGGCCAGTACTTGGGTATAAAAAGTGGAAAGAATGTTATTTAGACCTTGTTTCAAGATTCTTTCCAGTGGTGGAGCAAAAAAGGCAAATATATCATAGAATGGTTAGAGTTGGAAGGGACCTTAAAGCCCATCCCGTGCCACCCCCTGCCCTGGGCAGGGACACCTCCCACCAGACCAGGTTGCTCCAAGCCCCGTCCAACCTGGCCTTGAACCCCTCCAGGGATGGGGCAGCCACAGCTGCTCTGGGCAACCTGGGCCAGGGGCTCACCACCTGCACAGCAAAGAATTTCTCCCTTATATGTAGAATATAAAAATAAGAAAATATGAAATAAATATTCAAGTTATAAGATAATAAAAATATAAAATAATAAAAATATAAATTAAAAATACAAAATATTATGATCCCTCTTGAAATGTTAAATGTATTTTACTTCGATACAGTTCAGTTTTAGGTAGAACCATTCTCCGTAAGTCCAGATGACCTAATTCAGAATTATTTTTTCTTCCAAAGAAAAAAAAAGGTTGAAATGACTTCCTCCAGCAGCCCAGCTGGGAGCAGCCTGTGGGCAACTTGCGCAGGGTCACCCGAGCGGTCCCCGCGCCCCGGTGTCCGCCGAACCTTTGAGCACGGGTTGATTCCCGTATCGCCCAGTTGGCTGTGGGTCCCCCTCTCCCCGGCTCAGCCCACGCATGTTTTGGGGACGCCGGGGGAGCGATCCCCAGTGACCTCCTCCCTCCGCCCCTGCGCAGTGCCCGAGCCCGGGTTTCATTCTGCTTGAAAAGAGGTTTTTTGTGGCGGCCGGGCGCAGCCGCCTCTCCCCGGGCAGGCAAATCCCCGGCGCTGAGAGGCTGCCGGGGGTGGTGTGATGCTCTGACCTGCCAACAGCAATTCAGGGCTGCGCTTCCTTTCGGAAAAGGCATTTGCATATCCTCTGTTCACTTTATTTGGTTAAACACATTTGAAAAGGCAAAAGCTCTGGGTCATTGAGACTGAAGAATGGGCTGTCTGAGGTCCTCCCCCTACCTTAACTCTTTGAAACCTCCAGTGTCTTAGAGAGACGTCTTAAAATATACAGAAAAGGGGACTTAAGGGCTGCTTTTCCAGCAGGGAAGGGGAGGGGGGCTGGAGATGGGGAAAAGCCTGATAGCAGGGAGGCAGCAGAAAGGTGCTGTACACCTCTGAACTGAAAATTCGCTTTTGTGCAGCCGTAGAGAGATTTGGGGAGAGTTTGTAAAATTTAGCATGGACAGAAATGTCTTCATGGAGACTTGAAAATATTTGTGAAAATACGAGAGCAAAAGCAAGTTATAGTAGTGCCAGGCACAGAAATGTACTCCAGGGTGTGAAATCAGAGAGTGGAACTGACTAGAAACAAAAATATAAATAGCCTAATTGCTGATTAAGTTAACAAAATAATAAAAAACAAACAAACAAAACACAAAACAAACACAAACTAAGGCAAAAGTGAAGATCCTGAAACATAAACCAAGTGATTAAAAACATTCAAACAATGTAACCACGTGTTATTACTGTCAGAAGAAAAGAAAGTTTTGGTGAAGTATTTAACTTCGAATATCTAAGGACATCTCAAATCACAGCCCGACCACAGATTTCTCAAAAACCTTCCCTGGGATGATGCCAGCCCAGGGGTACCAGAGCTGGGTGGGGGCTGTGGTTGGGGTCTCGGCTTGGTGGGTGCCAGGATGCTGAAGGCAGCCCTTTGGACTGGGGCAGGATGCGGCCCCTACCGCATCCTGCACCCACCGCGCTCAGCTGCAAAATGGAGACGGTGCTTCCGGATGCCTGTAAACTGTTTTGAGGATGGCAGCTGGGAAGAGATGCATAAGCAAGAAAACCATTACCATCATGGGTTTATTTTTGTCCCCCTGCCATCCATTGGCTTCCCTGTGGTGTAAAGAAACGGAGAGCTAGAGGGACAGGAGGCAGGAGGAAGAAACACTTGTCTGCTAGCCTCATATTAGTGTTCCTAATTATTGAATTAATCCTCTATTCGTACAACACGCTTCCTTCCTGCTGCTTTTTATAAGTGGTCAAAATTATATACTGCGTAATCAACACAAGCATAATACCCGACCAAAAAAAACAGAGAAAGAAAAAAGAGACTGCTAAAAAGAAACACAAGGGAGTAAAGTTCCCCTGCCTTTTACATTATTTTAATTAGTGGCTGGTTTCTATTTTTAATTGCCACAGGATTTTCAGTGGATGGGCCTTAAGGACCATGTTGGCAGGTTTCTGTTCTGTAACTGAAGCTATTGCCCTGGGTTATGGGAAACTCCTGAAAGACAAAGCAGCGGTTTTTATTGAGTTATCCTCAGGATTCTGAAGCGCCGTGTGGGACTCCGGGCCGCGGAGCCATGACAGGCCAGGGGCTCACGGGCCAGTTCTGAGCCCAGCATGGTTTCCTGGTGGCACAGCCTTAGTCAACTGCTCTGGTGGCTCTGCATCCTCCTGGCTATAAGCATCACTCTGTTTAAAATTCAACCTTAATCTGTGTTTCTCAATAATTTTGATAAAGCCTAGAGAAATTCAATAGGTTACTCTCATGTTGTGTTTGACTGTGCGCATTAAAAGCACTGTGACTTACTGATACAACTTGTTTCTTTTCCTGGACAGGTGGGGTCTCAGCCAAATCCCATAAAAGTCCTTTTGAAGTCTTTCCATTGATTTTACTGGTAGTTGGATCTCACTGGGCTTTAGACTGAGCAGTAATCAGCGCAAAAGGTGAACTCTTATTTCCTTTGTACTTGTAGAGCATAAACTTCCCTGCTACATAACTCACGAAGGTGAGGGTGAGTTTTGGGCAGCTTTCTGCAGAAGCAGAAGTCACCTGAGTCCTGGTTTGAAGCACAAAGGACTTTGTGGCTCCTCTTGCCTTGGCCGGGCCCTCAGCCTCTGCAGAGCACAGCTCATACATCTGCAGCAGGATCTTAACACAGACTTGAACTGTCCTCTGAGTTCCAGCGCCAAAGGCCCTTGGAGCAAACCCCACGTTTTCCTTCAGCTGCCTGTCCGAAAAAGGAGGCTGCCTTCCCATAAAAAGCTCTCCCCATTACTCTGCTCTGCAAATCCAAATCATCTGGCAGAAAATGCTGGGGCTTTGGGGAAGCTTTTATTCTGTGTATTACTCAGTGTGCTTATGTCCATCTTCCCTTAAGGTAGGAAACCTAAATCTGGTTTTCTCCCTTTATTCTGTATCATGTTTCTCCTATGGTTGTTCCAGCAAGTGAGTCCTTATGCTGTGCATATGTGCAACGAAAGCAAGACAAGAAAAAGGGAATAATTGCTCGGAGTATTTACTGGGGAGGTGGAAGAGGCTGAAGTTGTCCTGAAATATGTGTGTTACTGAAGCCCCCCACCTATGCTGAGGGTGCATTGCCCACTGTGAGCTCCAGGGAGGTAGGCAAGAGCATCCCTTACCAACGGGAGCTTGAAAGAAGCGCTCTTATAAATAAATGCAGCACAGTAACTTGTTTTTAATCCAATATTTATTTAAAATCAGTATTCCCACATCCCCTTTGGAGAACTCCATCGTGAACACAGCTGTGGTGGATCTGTGGGCTACAGGCACCCAAGTGCCCAGCCAGCCCGGGGCTGCTCACACACCTCAAATATTTTCCTAAATACAAAGTTTCTGTCGAACTGTGGCTCCTGAGGAACAAAGGGGCAAGAATCTGAGCTGGTGAATATTGCTGAGGTCCCATTACGCCAGCACTGTGATGCTGATTTACACCTGCAGAGCATTGAGGCCCATACTCTCTGCCCTACCCAGGCAAATTTATGAATTAAGCCTGATTGCAGAATACCCACATCTGAGCCAAATGAATGATGTTTGACAAGCTTGCCTGAAATGTCATTAAATATCTGTCCCTCTTCATTCACGAGTGTTAAGTGTTTGAATATTCTCTATAGAGGCAGTATAAAGTGTCGGAGAATGCGGGGACTCCAAGTGCATAATATTGCAAGTACGGTTTAGGACAGGTCAGACCGAAACTTTATGATAACAGTGGNGGACTCCTCAAGTGCCTTGCTAACTGCCACAATTCTAAGAAGGAATAACACAAATAACAGTGAAGAAGGTGGCAATATGGAGAGAGGCTCCTGGGGGGGCCCGGAGGAGTGGCCCACCCGGGGGGAGGGGTGTTATCTTAGCTCGGAAGTGGGGAGTTGGAGGCAATTAGAGATTGGTAGCTTTCAGTTGCAAGGAATGTTCTTTTAGTTAGGATAAACGTCTTAGCCAGACCTCTCAAATCTTAAATATTAGCCATTTTACCACCACAAATGAATTGCAAAGTTTTTGTTTTGTTATTATCAGTGTAAACTAACAAAAACTGGTTTTGGCTCAAATGCCAGTTTGTTTGGTGGGGGTTTTTTGTTGTTGGTTTGGGTTTTTTTTTTTGGTACGTGTAACAATGTCAGGATGATGTTGGCAATAGTTATTCTTTTCCTATGTTATTGATTTAGATAATTTACATTTATTCTACTCAAGCTATGAAGTTTCTAATTTAGCAGATTAGGACTGGCAATGCAGACTTTCTCAGTGTCAGAAGCTTCATTTTATTCATTTTATGACTTTTCCCAAAGGGAAAAAAAAAAATAAAACGATGCTGTCTTTCATTTTAAACTGAGCATTTGCAGGAAGGCTTTGCAGTTTTACATCCCGAAGCCTTGCCTCGAGCCTGCGAGGAGCCGGAAAGCTCCCAGTGTGACAAACAGAGGTGTCAAACCCATGCAATATTCAGGAGGGGAAGGGGGGGAGGTTCTGCCCGTCTGCGGGGAGCTGGAACCAGGCTCCTACGGGCGGGATGCGGAGCCTNTTTCTGCCAAGTGATTACCAGACCCTATATATTGTTTGAGAAAAAAAGAAAGTGAGGAAAACAACAACGTCAATGTTAACAAAGCCAAGTATCCCTCCCTGGGAGGGCTGGACTCCTCAAGTGCCTTGCTAACTGCCACAATTCTAAGAAGGAATAACACAAATAACAGTGAAGAAGGTGGCAATATGGAGAGAGGCTCCTGGGGGGGCCCGGAGGAGTGGCCCACCCGGGGGGAGGGGTGTTATCTTAGCTCGGAAGTGGGGAGTTGGAGGCAATTAGAGATTGGTAGCTTTCAGTTGCAAGGAATGTTCTTTTAGTTAGGATAAACGTCTTAGCCAGACCTCTCAAATCTTAAATATTAGCCATTTTACCACCACAAATGAATTGCAAAGTTTTTGTTTTGTTATTATCAGTGTAAACTAACAAAAACTGGTTTTGGCTCAAATGCCAGTTTGTTTGGTGGGGGTTTTTTGTTGTTGGTTTGGGTTTTTTTTTTTGGTACGTGTAACAATGTCAGGATGATGTTGGCAATAGTTATTCTTTTCCTATGTTATTGATTTAGATAATTTACATTTATTCTACTCAAGCTATGAAGTTTCTAATTTAGCAGATTAGGACTGGCAATGCAGACTTTCTCAGTGTCAGAAGCTTCATTTTATTCATTTTATGACTTTTCCCAAAGGGAAAAAAAAAAATAAAACGATGCTGTCTTTCATTTTAAACTGAGCATTTGCAGGAAGGCTTTGCAGTTTTACATCCCGAAGCCTTGCCTCGAGCCTGCGAGGAGCCGGAAAGCTCCCAGTGTGACAAACAGAGGTGTCAAACCCATGCAATATTCAGGAGGGGAAGGGGGGGAGGTTCTGCCCGTCTGCGGGGAGCTGGAACCAGGCTCCTACGGGCGGGATGCGGAGCCTCCAGTGCCTCAAGGGTTACAGCGGGGCAGGGCTGCAGCCGCGCTAATGCCGCCTAAGCTGATATTAGCCAAGCTTAACTTCTTTCACCAGTTTGCAGATGGGAAGGGGGTGGGCCGGCCCGTAGTCAGCAGTTCTTCGGCAAGTACATGAACGCCAGCCCCGGCGGCGGGAGCCCCAGCCATGAGCTGATGCCTGCCCGGGGACAGGAGCTTTTCCCTGTAGCTGGTAAGGCCCTGGCTGATTTTTATTTTTTTCTTTAAATTTTTGAAATCCGGGTGAGAAGCCCGGTGGCTGCTGGCGGGACCCCGCAGGGCTTCGCCCAGACCCGGGCTCTGCGGGGTCGGGCTCCGGGATGCCGAGGAGAACAACCGCTCCCACCCCCTCCGCCAAAAAAGGGGTGCGGGAGACCCCTCCGCGCAGGTGGGGACCCCGCGGGCGCCGCCGCTGCGGAGATGGGTGGTATCGGCTGCGTTTCTGGGGGTTGCGGTGCGGGGAGAGCCCGGGGATGTAACACCAGCACCAGAAAGAGTTTGTGGCTTTTGCAGTTTCCTGTTGCTTCAGATGTTTCTAACAGCCTGGGGGCGGGGTGGGGGGGCGCAAAGCTCCAGCCCGGCTCTGGCTGGAGATCAGAGCGCTGCAGGCGGCCGGGCCCGCGGGGGTTGCTGCTTCCAGCCCCGGGGCTTGGGGACCACCCCTCGGGTCTCAGGGATCCCCCGAGGCTCGGGGACCCCCCCCAGCAACTCCGTGGGCTCACAAGGGACGGCAGCTCTGTCTGCACCCCGGCCCCGCACCAGGAACAAGGTCACTGGGATGCAGAGATGGAGGCTGGTTTCTGGGGCTGCCCCGGGGGTGCGTGTGTGGGTTCTGCTGGTTTGGGTTTGATTCCCCAGAACTCTTGGCCCCAACCATCAGGGCCTGTTTCCCAGAGCAGGAGCTCTGCAGAGGCCAGTGAACTTATTTAATTGCGGTTGACACCCTGCAGGTTTCTAGGCTTTTTCCATAGTGTGTTAAAACCACCTGGACTTCAAGGTTGGCTCTTTGGGATGGAGGTAGCTGGTGGTGGGATCTCCAAATGCTGGTGACTTACATGCGCCTTTGCCAAAGCCACACAGTGGTGGCAGGTTACAAGTGTTAAATGCACTATGTGGTCTGGTTCCCAATAAAATGTGGTTGATTCATACCTCCTTTGAGCACATAACCACGTGCTCCGTCCGTGTGGGAAGAGCCTGATGGTGTGTGAGGTGCAAATGCTGGTGGGGTGTACCCTGGGGTGAGGCACAGGGCATGGAAACCTCATCTGTAGGTATGAAATACCCGCTCTGGACGTCCAGCGTGGTTTCTTCCTTGCTGCATTGCGTTGGTGTGTGTCCCATCCTCTGGTGTGATGGGGACAGGTTGGGTTGGGGACATGAAAAGGATGCTTCCAGGGGTTTCAGGTCCTGGAGGGTGGAGGGTCCCTGCTTGTTCCTGGTGGTTTAGAGCATGGTGGGCCAGGCACGGCTGCTCAGGACAGCTGCCCGGGTGTCTGCGTGCAGCAGTGGGGCCTCCTCGGGAAACCTGCAGAAACCAAACGTGGTTATTTGCTGTTTTCCAGCGCACTGTGAGAGGTTCCTAACGTGGTGACTGTTTCTGCAGTAACCAGTCTGTTTTTACTGGCTTCATGTGCAAGAGAGAAACTCAAAGTTATGTTCCTTTAAAAGCACAGTGATATTCTTGTGCATAGGAAATATGCGGAGATTATTTTGAGAAGTTCTGGCTGCTTGCGGGCACAGTCTTTCGGTGATGGCCGTAGGCTGCTGGCGCGGGGCCCGGGCAGGCAGAGGGCACGGCGGGAGCTGGCACCGCGATTCTGCCGACTGTCCCATCCCACCGCCTGTCCTGTTCCGTCCCATCCCATCTCATGGCCTGTCCTGTCCCACTGCCTTTGGTCCACCTGCAGCAGGAGGAGGGAGTTACTTCCCTTCGGGTCTTTTGGCACACGACCTGCCTCTTTCTTAACCCTTATTTTCTCGCCCCTCATTGCACTCCAAGGTTGTCAAATGAGCCTTGAGTGACTTTCAAAGCCTTCTTCGGCTGCTAGTTTGCTTTGGGATTAAGCCCAGGCCTGATTCAGGCAGTCACATACGTGCAGAGGGTCTGGATAAAACCCTGCTCTCTCCAGATGTACTTACACCACTGGGTCCCCTCATTCCTCCCCATCTACGTGGACAGGGTCCTTCAGAAAAGCACTACAACTTGCAGGGCACTTAATTGGTAATTAAGCTGATCTAATTATAGACAGCTTACTGTGAGGGATACAACCGTATTTATTATAGTTAGATCATGACATGACTGTTACTTTTTTGAAGCTCCCATTTTCAATGTAATTTTCTAGTGTCAGATTCCAGAGTGACTGTCATAAGGCCGCCTTCACGGGCACGTGTTTGACACACAACTGGCAGAGGGCATTTTGGCCTGCTCGTTGTTCATACGGCTCTGTTTTTACCGCAGGCCAGTAAGTTTTGGAGCTCTTCAAGCTGTAATATTGGCTTAAAGAGAATTGCTCCTTGTAATAAAGACAGTGCTTAGGTGTTACATGGTGTAAGCTAGCAGGTCGCAGTCTGTCTTCTGCAGCGTCTGTGGTGCCATGCTGCATGGGCAGCATCCTGCAGACAGCGAGGGGCTTTATTTCCAGGATCTTCATGGCTGGAGGCAATGCCAACTGCAGGCTGGCCCACTTAGCCCTGCTGCAAAGGGTTTCTGCATAACTGTTGATATTACAGAAGGCAACATGAAACTGAAATTTGATCAAGTGAGAGTTTCAGTCCAGTCTGAGCTGTCAGCGAAACAATGCAGGTGAGCGCATGGCCGGGAAGTGGTGTATAAAATGTTCCTGTTCTTTCCTGTCAGCTGCAGGACTAGCTCTGAGCGTGCCATTCCGTCGTCTCTTAAGCGTTATGGAAGGTCTTCTGTTACAAGCTTGTTTTGGTTTGGGTGATGCAGTCCTGAAAGGAGGGTGTAGCGAGTGGGGGTCGGTCTCTTCTCCCAAGGAACAGGCGACAGGACAAGAGGAAATGGTCTCAAGTTGTGCCAGGGGAGGTTTAGGATGGATATTAGGAACAATTTTTACACTAAAAGGGTTATTAAGCATTGGAACAGGCTGCCCAGGGAAGTGGTTGAGGCACCATCCCTGGAGGTATTTAAAAGCCGGGCAGACGTGGTGCTGAGGGACATGGGTTAGTGGTGGTTTTGGCAGTGTTAGGTTGATGGTTGGACTCGATGATCTGAAAGGTCCCTTCCAACCAAGACAATGCTACGATTCCCAGGGCTGCCAGACTTGCCTGAATATAACTAAATGGCCACGCAGGATGCTCAGAGCAGTATTCAGAAACCACTTTAAGTTGGTGCTGCCACCAAAAGAAACAGCAGCAACAAACCGAAAAATGTTTGCAGCTGGATCGGTCCCCCTGCGCTGCTGCGCAAACATTTGTGCTGGCGCCTGGGAAAGGCAGGGTGGGAGCAGGAACAGCACCAGGAGCAGGAGGGCTCCTTGCACTGTCAGGACTCACTCTGCCTTCCAGCCATGGCCTGGGACCATAGAATTGTCTAGGTTGGAAAGGACATTTCAGATCATCAAGTCCAAGCCCCAGCCATGTAGCGGGGCATCGCAGCCTGCGTGGGCTGGGCTGCATCCCGCTGCTGGCAGGGCGGGAGGTGGGTGTGCAGGGTGTCGGGGAGCTGCTTTGCTCCCACCGGACGTGGCCAGGTGAAGCACAGGGTGACACCTGTGACCAGTCCCTGTGACCACATGCTGCATTTAACGAAGCCACCTTGAGCCGTGCTGCCACCCAGGTCTCCAGTTGCACCCCCTGTGTGCATGGTCCCATCGTGGTGCTTATGGTGCCCTGTGATCACCCCAGGCGGGGATTTGGTTGGAAAATAACAATTTTTTTTCTGTTACTTTTGCGGGACACTTAGTTTTGTGTCAGCTCGGTTGCCTACTCCAGCCGACAGCCGTGTGCCCCAGGGTGAGGGGGCACACGGTGTAGGGGGAGCCCCATGGTCCCACCCAGCGGTGGCGTGGGTTTGGGTCACCCCATCCCGCTGTGCAAGCGGCAAGCAGAAATCAAACCTGGTGCAGTACGTGCATGTAGTGGGAGAGCAGCCAGGGCCAGTTCCTGCCTTCTGGTGTCCCTTCATTCCCCGCTCTGTGTCACTGTCACTGGTCTCACACACACTGACCACGGAGACATGGCCAAGGGTGGGGTGGGAATGGTCATGGATAGCTGGGCTGGGAACTGGCAGTGTGGGGACCTGCCTGTCCTTGCCTGGCAGTGACCTGCTGTGGGGACGGAGCAGAGCCAGCCCACAGAAGCCAGGGCAACACATGCTCGTGCACCTGCTTCTTCCCTGCCTGGGCACGTGAGAGTGGAAAATTTCACCCAAAACCTCCTTTCTTCCACCCAGCCCTGGGCTAGGGGCTTTGCAGACTGAGATGACCATAGAGGGCTTGGCTCTGGTGTTTTCATGGAGGGAGAGTGAAAATGAGCCCCGCAGCGAGCTGCAGAGGGGGTTACATCCCACTGGGGTGCTTTGAAGGGCAGCGTGGGGTCTGCAGGGCACAAAGCATGACACCAAGGGCTCTGGGTGGCTCTGGGTTGGGGCTGGGAGTGCAGGTGCAGTTGAGGCTGAGGCACCATTGCAAATCGCACCCTCCGCTGAGCAATGAAAGGTGTGCTTTTCATAAAAGAAAGGAAAAAGAGAATTTGGAACAATGACATGGGAATTAGCAAGGTCTGTAGCTGAACTGCCCCAGCCCACCGGTTGCTGCGGTTGGACGCCCCCTTCCTTCCCCCGCCACGTCAGGCTGGTGGTGCATTGACCAACACTGACACCCCTGTGAAAACCTCAGGTTACAGGGGTCCTTAGCTGGACCGTGGCCTCTACAGAGAGTATTAAGGTTAGTTTAAATCTAATCGACATTTGAAGGTAAATGTCAAAACTTTGCCTGGCAACAAGCCATGGAGCTCTTTGCAGAGCACCTTCGTCTTTCCCCTGTGCAGAACTGGCTGTCGTGGGTGCAGCTGCCTCTTCCCTCTCCATTCAGTGCTGCTCTTTGTACTCTGCCCCAGATAACTATTTTTGTGCAATTATTTAAGCTGTTTGTTCACTGCCTGTCGCACGGCATTCAAGGACCATATAATATATGGGACGATCAACCATCAATGTCACTAAAAAAAAAAAAAGCCAGCAAAAAAAGTCAAAAACCCAACAAAGCCCCTTTTTCTCAAGGGCTGAGATTTACAAACGATCACAGACATCTCTGGGAAGTGGGGGAGCTTTGCAGATGCTCTGGAAGCAGCTTCCAGAACTGAGCCCCAGCCCTGGCAGGAGCAGCATGGTGGTGCAATGCCCCACTTCAATGATGCCCGCAGGACATGGCTGTTAAACATGAGCCCCAGCAAATGTGCAGAGGAGTCACTGGCACCTGTAAACTTTGCCATAAGGCTGAGGGGCAAATTCTCTCCTGCTGGAGTCACCTGCCTGGGTTGCTCCCAGGGGCTGAGGAAGCGGACAGGGAAGGATCAGGCTGTGGTTTCCCTAGATGAAACGTTGCAGCCCCAAAGCTGGTTTTGGCAGCGCCGTGTCAGCGGCCCCAGTAGAGCTGCAGGCAAAAGACTAAAGAGCCAGGAAACCACAGTTTTGGGGGTTTGCATTTGCTTCTGTCTGAGTTATGATTTAGCTTGGGGGAATCGCCCAAGCCTGCTTCGGGCAAGCACACAGCTGGCACCAGAGAGATGTGGCACCCACCAGAGTGGGTGCAGAAATAGCCCAGGTGGGTTTTGTCATCTGAACTTCATCCTTTGCCACCACAGGCTGAGGTTTTTAGCCTGGTCAATGAAACTTTGTGACTCTGGTTCATCACATGCTGGCGCTGGGTAACGTTTTAAGGACATTTCAGCAGTTTGAGGAGCTTTTTTTGTCACTGTGCCATAGGCAATTAGTAGACTTCAGAGGCAACAGAGCTCTGAGCGTGTTGAGTTTTTCCCTTCTGGTAGGAAACTTAAAATGCTTGCACGGGCTTCCTAATGCTTTGTTATGTAGACGAGTGACAGATTTGGACCAGGATCCCAGTCTCAGCTTTCCTGTATGCATGAGTCACGGTGGCTTTGGAGTACTGCTGAGTGCTGCTGCGCTGATCTCGGGGGTGCGGAAGGTATTTCTAGGTTGGCTCACATCTGTGAGCAGCGCCCGAGGGTGGCGAGGAGGTGTGGGACCGGGGGCTGCAGCTTTATGTGGGGATTTGGCATCAGCGGCTGGATGGGTGGACGCAGTACAGAGGGATGAGGCTCCGAGCACGGGGCATTTCCAGCCGTCCGGGTGGTGGATTTTGCTCTCTGAAACATTACAAGTGTGTAAAGTAAGATATCTGTGCAGCCACTGAATTATTTATTGAATAATTTCTCTTGGCAAGGCAGTGGTATGCTGTGGATATTTTAGATACTTTAAATACCTCTGTTGATGCGTGATTACTGTGCTCTTTCTGTAAAATTGGACTTTCAGGACACTGAGCTCCTTGTTAGCGTTTTTCCCTTTCTGGTAGATGCTTGCAAAGATCTTGTGTCTTGCAAATGCATCTCCTTGCAAATGCATTTCTCGTCAGTGCTGGGAGCTGGAGGCCAGCACCGCTCCTCCGGGTTGCTTGGAGATTCCCATCCTTTGTCTGTGCCTTGGCTTTGGCGTTGGGAAGGCTGGAGGGTCAGCAGGACCCCTGTGCCCAGTGCTGGGCTCTGCCACCAGGTGGGTCCCCAGGAGCCACAGCGGAGCGTGGTGCTGTGGTCGTGCTGAAGAGGAGCCCGTGCCATTCACACACCAGATACCTGATGGGCAGTGGGTTTTTCAGAAGCATGAGATGTCTCTGCAATAAAGTTAGTGGCACAAGTGTTAATCATCAGTCACCCAGGGCAGGGGGAGATTGATATATATATATTTTTTTTTTACATACATGCACACGCAAGCATATACATCTGCATATGCAGATTTATAATTCTATGTGTATATATACGTATATAAAATGGTACCAAATCCTTTGTCAGGCTTCTCTCTAAGACAGTCTTTCTGCACCAGGCACTTCTCTGCCTGCCTTTCCTAAGTAATAGTGCCACTTACATCACCGGGCCAAACCATGTCACAGCTGCAGCCACGCACTGAACCCCCTCCATTCATCCCTGTCTTCTCCATGCAGTAACCAGAGGTCACGCAAAAGCATTGCTGGCTTCCTCCTGGTGGACTTTATTTGCCTTATTCCTCTCCAGCAGATCAAAGAGGCTTGACCCGGCTGTAAAGCCTTTTTCCATGGCAGATAACTCTGCCGTGCTGGCCAGGGAGGGACAGCACTGGGGGGGTGAGGGGGGAGGCGGTGGCACAAGGACCGTCCCCGATGGCCTCGCCGCAGCCCCACGTCTGCATCTCGTGCCCCAGAGACCCAGTTCGGGGTGCACCGAGCCCCCGTCCAGCTCTGCCGGCATGAAAGCAATTCCAGCTAAAGAGGCTTATGGAACCATTGAAACCTCGTTCTTTAATAGCCTTGTTGGCAAAGGGCCAGTTTAACGGATTGGACAGGTCTGATTCCCAAAGGAAGGGGAGAAGGACATTTTTCATTAGTAAAAATAACGTATAGAAACTATAACCTGCTTTTTATTACCTTTCTTGTTCACTGGGCGATTCTCCAGTGTCTGCTCCCCAGAGAGCTGCCACAGCCTCGCAGGCACTCTGTGCCCTTCCTCCCTTCTTCGCCATCCGTGTCGATAGATGTCCAAGAGCAAATACCTATTCTCAATCCATCACCTCTCACACCTTCTCATGTTGTCTGAGTCCCAGCATAATAATAACAAAAAAGCAATTTTATCTCTAAACTGGTTCCTTCTTTCCACCCCCTCCCCCCCTTCCCAGTTATGACTCACTGAGTTATAGTGGAACCATACCCCATGAGGACTAATGCCTTTGCATTGATTCTTAAAATAAATATAAACGTATGATTTGACCCTGCAAAGAGCTGTGTAATCTAAGTAAAACACATTAATTGTGGTTTATATATTGTTGCACTTGAGAGTCAATTATTTTGCTCATAGTGGGTAAAATTAAGCATATGCAAGACTTTGTTTTGGTGGGTAGGGAGCATTTTTTTTTTTTAAATGACAAACACGGTTTTGATGAAAATATACTGTCCCAAAAAATCAAAGCAGTGATACATCCTACGAAAGCCTTGGGAGTTCAGTTCAGTGTGATCTGACTGAAGGTGAGAGACATTAAATGGGGAAAAGGGCTATAGTGAAACGTGTCCTGCTAGAGGAGCAAAAGCAGGTAAAGTTTAAGAAAGTTTTAAATAGCATTAGCCTTGGCTTGGCCAATAATCCCAATAATTGCTGAATCCCAGGTAGTCGCAGCTGATTGATCCTTGCAGAGCACAGAGGGTCCCTGAGTACACATTAAGGTAAGTGCGAGGTGGGTCAGGGCCATGGGGTTGCCGGTGCCCGAGCTGCTCGCGGAGGGATGCAGGCCAGGTAATCTAGGTTTAGATGAGATCTGAGGAAGGAATTCTTTGCTGTGAGGGTGGTGAGCCCCTGGCCCAGGTTGCCCAGAGAAGCTGTGGCTGCCCCATCCCTGGAGGGGTTCAAGGCCAGGTTGGACGGGGCTTGGAGCAGCCTGGTCTGGTGGGAGGTGTCCCGGCCCAGGGCAGGGGGTGGCGCTGGATGATCTCTAAGATCTCTCCCAACCCAAACCATTCTATGATTGTATATATTTTGGGTCACTGCTGTGGCGGTGTGTTTGTACCACAATCACACATGGAGGCCAGGAAGTACCTGAGCCAAGTATCACTCATCTTCTGCTTCCTTTTGGGGCTGTTTCCTGGATTTCTGCACATTGATTCTTGCATAGTTTCAGATACTTTTGGTGCCTGTGTTTTCCCCTTGATGTTGTCACCCCCTTTACTCTTTCTCAAGTGGTTTGGAGACTCGCAGGTTGTCTGGCTTCCCATCTCCTGGCAGCGTAGCTCTTCTGCAAGGTTTTCAGTAGCGATCTGTAATGATCAATAAGTTCATAATGCCATTTCCTCTCTGTCATTAACACTGTTCAGCTGGCTTTGTGCCCACTATAAAGTGTGGCATTACCATTTCCATAAGCACCACAATGGAAAACTACTAAAGCAGAATAAAATTGACCTAATCTCAAACTAGCTGAAAATAGAAAGGTGGCCATGTGCCCTGAGCTTCCCAGATTTTTCTCCTCTTTAATTAAGACAAATGAGAAAATAAGTCTGCAGGTTCAAAATAAACTGGGCATTGCATTTGTAGCTGAAGCACAATGAAGGCAGGGCTTCAGGTTTTGTGGTCGGAGATATGGTTAGATCACTTGTTCTCACAAAATCTTTTCCATTTCTGCCTGTGCAAGTGTGGGTCCCATCTGCAGCGAAATGGACGGTGTCCGCCCTCCTCGGCTGAGCCCCACCACAGCCCAGACGGGCCTTGGGCTGGGCACCAAAGGTTTATCCAACTCTTCTCTCTTCCCACACAAGCAAAACTTGCGGAGGAGCATGGCAGAGGCTGGTTTGGCATCGTAATTACAGCAGTGATTAGGAATTCGTAGCCTGTGGTCTCCCAAGAGCTGCTGCCCTGGCCAAGGCAAAGTCAGTGCTACCTGAGCCGCATTTAATGTCAGCGGCTCCTCCCAGGATTGCCGTCCCACTGCATCCTTGCTTGAAGTTTGGGAAAAGGAAAAGAAAAAAAGAATTGTACTCGGCAAGCAATGCACAAAATCCCCAAATGCCCTCTGCCTGCAGGGTTACAGCAGCCTTTGCGCACGTGTTTCCAGAAACACGGTAATCATTGCAATAGCTTTCATTTAAATTAGCAAATGGGTTGCAGGGATGCCGTCCGACTAATACTGGCCAGTTTTGTGTGTCCCTGGGAATGCTGATGCTCCCTTGCCCTTTGTAAACAGAGACTCTCGCACAGTGACATACTCACAGGATGACTTGAAGCCTCATCTCAAAGTCACCTGGAGCTCGTGCACAGAGCACTGCGAGCATGTTTTCCTCCTGCAGGGGAAGGTGAGGGCGAATGGATCAAACTTTGCCGGGTGCTTTTCCTTCTGCAAACCTTCTGACACCAACCCCATTCCAGGATAGCGACTACAAATCTCAGAGTCTGGGGTCTGCGGAGCAGAATGTGAGAAAACACAGCTCAAAAAGCTCACGCTGTTTCACTTGAATGAAAAACTCTCTAAATCTGCCTCTCTGGATTGAGACGTTTTAGATCCTGTAAATTCCGTTTCCTCAGTGAAATGCGTGAGCTGCCGGGGCCGTAGCCAAGGACACGGGGCTGCGGCGAGCGCCGGCTGACGGGGATATTCCCAGAATCACAGAATTGCCTTCCTCTCGCCACAACTCACATGGAGAGAAGCTGGGGGTCTGCAGGCTCGGAGCCATCGGGGGCGGGGGGGGGGGCAGCTGGCTGCAATTCATAGTTCGCCACTGCAAACAGTTAATTCTCTCAGACAGACTGAAAAACTGTATATATGATGTTGGCTTAGTTTGATAAAGTGCTATAAAGTGCTATAATAGCCCTTTTTTTGTGCTTCAATCTAGGGATAGTAATGAGACGTTTTGCCCAGTTTCCTACATAAAATGAATCACCCGCCTCTTCCCTCCCCCGCGGTGGATGTGTGGTGGGCAGGGAGATAAAGGCATCTCCAAAGCATTTCTCCTTCCCAAGCAGGCGCCCGGGTGCTGACGTAAGGGTAGGAAGGATGTGATTGCCCGGCTGCACAGGACGGGTAAAGTTTTAATTGCATTATGCATACACCAGTAGTTTGAGGCTGTTCCCACACTGGTTCGTGTCACTAAAACTCCATTGACTGCGCTGGAGTTACGGAATCACTTCCAGCAGGAAGAGATCAAAACTGAATTGCACAATAGCGCTGTTTGTAACGAAAAAAAAAAAGAAATAAATAAGAATTGTCCCTGTGGTGATGGCCTGTTAACAAAGGCTGGTGAGTGATTCAGAGCCCAGTGTCACTCCTGGCTACCCAGAGAGTGGCTGCAAAAGCCCAGGTCACCCCAAACCCTGGGCACGGGAGGTTCCACATGTGCCATCCATCTCGGGCAGCCCTGGACTCTCACCCGTGGCTGTTCCCTCCTAAGAACTAACCAGCACGTCTTCCTTTCTCAGAACCCCTTTCTTCTGTCCTCCCTCACACGCTTCTTTCTCTTGTCTCTGCTGTGTGAATACTTTAGAATTCCAGTGGTAAATGTGAAGTCCCGTTTGGAATAACTGGAAATGTTGGTCTTTCCCTGGCTGCGTGCATAGCCGTGGCGCTCTGCTTGCTGGCAGGGAGCACACGCCACAGCCGGGCTTAGGATTCACTGTCGGTAACAGAAATGGGGTGAAAACCACTGGAAAAGGGGTGCAGAGGGTCCTGAGGCCGAGGTGATGGCAGCCACCGGTCATGGTGCACTTTGGGGTGCGTGACACTGCCATGTTCATGGGAAGCCCAACCGTGCTAGCTTTTTTTTTTTTTTATTATTATTATTTATTTTCCTGATCACATGAGAAAAATATTTGGGTAAGAGGGTGCCGGGCTGTTTCTTCCTTGTCTGGACCGCCCTGATCTTCCCAATCACACCTGGGCCCCTTTCCTGGCCGCATTCCTGAGGCAGGTTTGCTGCTCCGAGGAGATCAAGTACGAGCAGATCAAGTACGGGCTCATCACGAATCACTTTAGGATGCAAAAATTAACTGTTGCAAAGCCCAGATGAGCTCTGTAGTGCAAAAATCAAATGTGATGTGAAACGGGGGTCAGTGACTGAAGTTGCAGGTCTCAGGTCAAATAAGAGGATTCAGAGGCGCCGGGAGCTTCCCTCGACCAGGTAAGTTCACTCTTGGGAACAGGATCTTGTTTTCGATGTATATGTTTAGTCTTCCCTGAACTTAGATCGCTAAGTGAAAGTACGAAAACATAAGCAGATGAGTTTGTGAACTTTCTCTTTATCACGTTAGCACTTCTACTTTACTCTGCCAGGGATCCCAGCACACTTGTTGCATCTGGGCAGAAAACTAAGTGGATTTCTGCTATCAAGCGTATCTTCTGATATTATTTCCCATTGCTGACACTTCCATCACTGTGGCATCCTCTGAGATGCCCTGTGGTGTACTTAAAATGAGTCGCTAACAAGAAGTACTTACATGGGGTTTTTTTCTTTTTTATTTAATCATAAAGGATCTAAAAATCCATGCAGACTTTGTGGTCACGGGAATCTCTTATGTTTACATGGGAATGGGCCATCAGCTTCCCTTGAGCAGGGAAAAGTGAATTTCTATTTTCCAGTCATACTTATTTATTTAAACCATCTGATGTAGTTATGAATGAAGGATTCGGACACCTGTTCTGGGGTATGATCTGCTGCCTGACAAACTTCAGGTTGGTGGGAAGCAATGGCCCAGGCATGAATTCAGCAGAAGGAGCAGAATGTGTCATGAATGGTCAGAAATAATAAATGTACCGTGAGCATTTGATTGTGATGAATGTTCTGATTGTTCCCCTGGGAGCGGGTGAAATGAGTGCAATTTAGGTAGTTTCCCTGCAGGTCTTGTGCTGCAGCAGCCAAAGTTACCTGTTCTACCTTGCTGCAGAAGCGGATGCTGCCAACAGCACCCTGCTCCCGGCACTCGACGGTCCCCGGCGTCCCTGCCACTGCCCCAACAAGGGGAATTTGTTCCGTGCAAACCCGAGGAGCACCATGCCCATCACTTTGCTCAGGCCAAATACCTCCCAGCAATTATAACTGATTCTTAATTCTGTATTAAGGCATCGTATCTTTTTTGGCAGATTAAAAGTGCACTTTTATGTCTCTAGAGCAAATTTTTCAAAATCCAGGTACTGACATAAGTGACACCTGGCAGATGTCAAGGGGATGCAAAGTCAGTAAAGGTGTAATCACACTTTCTTCATTGTCAGTATTATAACAGAAATAGTTTTATTCCCATATTGTATAGGGTCTGGCTTCCAACACTCATTCTTTTTATTGCAACCGTGACTCTTGTGACCCTTTGGATGATGCCATGAACTCCAGATGTCCGGGGCTGCCCTGTACCTGGACAGACGTGCAGAAAGGCCTGGCCCTGGTGCTCCCCAGGCCACACCATGGGCAGAAGCATGTGGCTGCGGCCAAGCAACCCCCTGCGGCAGCGCTGCTGCCCCGTCGTTCTTCCCACCAGCACCTTCCCAGCTTTTGGCTTTTCAGGTGGATGTAAAGCACTGCTCACAGGCTGATGCTGAGGGAGTTATTCTCAAGATTGCAGTGTAACCAGCAACGGCAGCGGACTGGGTGGCTACCTTTGGTGGGACAGGCTGTGTTTCTGGGAGCAAAGGGGTTTGAAGTGGGACTGGCTGAGATGCTTTTGCACAAATAGCTAATTAATCAGTAAATGAATAGCTCCCGCACTGAGCTTGCCCATTTTTTGTAGTTGGCTAGTAAAAGTGTGGCTGGCAAGCTGCTTTTCATAGCCTGATGTGGAGAAATATTGGGGGGAGAAATCAGCACTCGGTCTCAGTTCATCCTAATGCCATTGCAGCTGTGTAGTCAATATTTTATTGGATGAGCAGATTCCTGGAAAAATGCTCAAAGTTCAGGAGAAAGTTACCCCATGGTGGGAATTGCCCAGTAACATCGTCTGGGTGCTGTTTTGTTTGCTGTGATGATCACAACCGTTCGTGGAGGGGCTGGTTGTGGTCCCAGGGGGTTTGCGTGGTCGGAAGCCCCTGGGGGAGCAGAGGTGGCTGCGGGATGCGGGGCTGGCACCGGGGTGCAGCATCTGGCCCAAGGGGTGACTGGGCTAAAAGCCACAGGAGCGAGGTGGCCCTGAACACGGGCTCTGTGTCACTGCCACCACTCCCTGCTGCTCCCCCCGCCCCCCCCCATTGTAGCCCAACAACGGGTGAGGTTCATTGTTCGCTGTGTTTTTTGGCGCATGCAAACTTAAAAAAAACCCTCCAGAGCTTTGTGCGGGGGATGCCTCCCTGTTTGCAGGCTGGCCTGCGCTGGCCTCCAGGGCTCGCTGGGCACAAATAGGGGAAAAGGCTGCGAGAGGGTAGTCCTGACCTTCGGCGTAACCCAGACACTGTTCCCAGGAGGAAAAAAGCTGGTTTGTGTTAATGTCAGTGGTGCCATTGTGCGGGAAGCCCCGGCCCCCCCATGGGAGCAAAGCCCCTCCATTCATCACTCAGCAGCTCCGAAGCTGGAGTGAGGCCAGAGGGCGAGAGGAAAGGGGCTGCCTGGGCTTCTGCCACAGAAAAGCTTTTTCTTTAAGATCTTGTCTGCTGGTAAAGTCATAAATAGAGCTGTGGGGCTTAACAGGAAACCTTAACTGCGTGGATCCCCTCCCCTGCAGCATCTGCTTGGCTTCTCCCTTGCAGGGCTGGCCGTTATTGGAGACTCCCTGGCGGGGGGTTGATACCGGGCCGTTGCTGTAAATAGGAGTTATTTAAAATGCTTCTTGTGCACTCAACAGCCAAATGCGAGTCCCCTGAGGACAACCTCCCCTTGCACCCAGTGAGGCGGGTGCCCGGCTCCTCTCTCCGGTGGCCATTTCTGTACATGCAAAAGAAAAAAAGTAAGGCAACCTGCAGGGTTTGTTCTTGGGAAGATGCCACTCAGTGGTGTGCCCTCTGCTTTCCCAGTGAGCAGCTCTCGGCCCTGAGCCTGGCACAAACCAGAACCGCCCTCCCTGCAGGTATAAGGGGGATGAGCTGGGGACAGCAGAGTGTCACCATCCTGTGTCATAAAACTTCTCCCCTCACCCGCCTCCTCCATGCACGGCCCTCTTTACACAAAAGGAGAACGGTTTTTCTCTTTGCTTTAGTTTCGGAGCAGTGCAGGGGCCAGGGAGGGTCCTCAGCAGACTCTCTGTGTCCTGCCAGGAGTCGATGCTTCAGCCCTTCTCCTCTGATGCCAGGGCTGCGGTTCTGCCTGTGGGGAATGGCCTGGGACTCAACCCTCCCAGCAGCCTCCCATCTCCCCGTGGAGTGCCAGTGGTGGCATGGCTGGCGGGTGCAGGGTGGGGACCCTGTGGTGGTGTGTCCTCGGCCCGATACCCCGGCACTCCCTTATCCCCGCTCTGCAGTCGCTTGTGGTTTCTTCCAGGAAACATTTATGCGATGAAATGAAGCTTTCCTTGGCTTGAAGCACCTATAATTTACCCTGATGTAAATGATACGGAACTTGAAGTTGAGAATGTGGAACTGGCATAAAGGCAGAAAGCGGTGTTCCGGAGTGTGTCCGCACAGCGTTTTGCAGAGACACGCTGGCTTTGCCCCACTCCACATGAGCCGAGGGCTTGTGGCCGGAGCTGGCACTGTGCTGCCTGTCCCTGTCAGGGGCTGTGGCCACCATGCAGCCCCTGTCCTGCTCGGGGAAGGCAGAACAAGCTCCTAGCAGCCCTGAGGATACAGTCATAGCTGGACCCCAGAGCCTGTCACAGCGTCTGTCTGCTACAGATAACTGCAGCTGAATTGCCTGACCTACACTGGTACCCAGGTGTCCTTTAGGAATGAGCTTTCTGCTCCTGCTCATCCTTGCTGGGACGTTTCCTCCTTTCTCATATCTCTGCCATGGATGGTGTTCTTCCCAAGTCAAGGTGGTTGCGTGCAGGCAGCCCCACAGGTCGGCAGAGCAGTGGGTTTGCAATGGCTGATGAAGAAAAGCGCGTTCCCCCCCTTCCCAACCCGCGCTGCCTGTGCCCGTCCCACAGTGTGCCTTGACCGTGTCCTCCTGGCTCTTGCAGAGTTCGCCGTTTCGCTCGTGGAGAAGATGCAGGCTCAGGAAATCCTGCGGAGCCTGCGGCTCCCCGAGTTTGACGACCTCAGCCAGTTTTTCCGCAACCTGCCGGCCACGGCGCTGGTGGGCATCGGTGCCTTTGCGGCCGTCGTGGCTTACTGGTTCGCCAGCCGGCCCCGGGCTGTGAAGCCGCCCTGTGACCTGCGGATGCAGTCGGAGGAGGTCGAGGTGAGGCCAGGGGCACACCAGACGGGGAGGATGGCTTTCGGCCGAGGTTTGCACGCCTGGAAACGAGCACAGGGGATGCCAAAAGGTGCTTTTTTTTGGTTTGAGGGTTCCCCAACCCCACCCTGAAATCAGTCATGTAATGCGCTACACCAGGGATCACTTCACTCCTTAGTTCACCTTTTCCTGAAAACTAGAATACAGCCCATTGATTTATTTTCTTAGATATTCCACAACATTTTGGTCTTAGCTTTGCTTAACCATCCAGATCCAAAAACTGTAGGAGCTGCCATTGCATGGGAGAAACCACTGAAAGGCAACAGCTGATAAGATCAAATGAGCCGGCACCTCTTGTGTGTGCCCATTACCGAGTTTGCTGCTGCAAACTTTGTAATAAGAAAAAGTAGACCCGAATCCATGCGGGGAGGCTGAAGAGTTATTAATTTTCATGCTTGCAAAAGGTTTTAAAGTTTAATGAAGCTGTTCCATTTTAAAAAGCAGAAATATTTCTGAAAATTGTTTCCACTTAAATTAATATCTGAAAGTGTGATGAGAATTTTTAAGGTCTTTTGTGATGGCTCCTCGAAAACCTTATTGTCTTTAATTCCAACAACTTTTGAAAAGGGTAGGAGGGATTTACACTTTCCAAGCCGATTTTCCCCTGTGGTTAGGGCTTCAGTGAGACTTTCTCCTGGCTGCCAGTGCGGTGCCAGTTGGGTCGCTCTCGTCCTGCCTGCCTCTCGCTCCTAAAACACCCTGACTGCACCCATGCACCGGGGTCTGGTGTCTGGCCTCTGCCTGGTCTGTCCTTGGTGTTGGTCTGGATGTCCTTCAGAAGGTGCCCGTGGTGCCAGTCCTGGGGACCTGAGGAGCCCAGAGCAGTCGCCCTCCCCAGCACGTCCCTGCTCTGTTACTTGCAGATTTATAATTCCTCCTCAAATCTCCTTGGGAAATGGCAACCATCTCCTGTGGCAACGAGACGGGTCAAGTGCTCCTCTCTGGGCAGGTGGTTCTCCATGTTACTGGGGAGCCAAGGTGGACGTCCCGCCTCTCCTGTCCCTTTGGGTGGTGGGGCAGGAACACGGTGGTGGCTGCAGAGGTCTCTCCAGCATTTGGGGAGCATGCTGCTTTGTGGTTCGGGGTTTCCCCATCTCCTGACTGTGTCACATCGTGTCATGTCGCGTCACACAGGGCCTGGATGGGGCACGCCGGTCGGTGATCGGGGACAGCCCGCAGCTGCTGACGCACTACTACGACGATGCCAGGACCATGTACGAGGTCTTCAGGAGGGGGTTCAGCATCTCAGGTGAGAGCATGGTGATGGGGAGGCCTGGTGGGGAGAGGTGAAGGATGAGACAATGCAGAGGTCCAAATGGTGTGGGAGGCTCAAAGGCTTAGGGAAGCTCAGACAGTGTAGAGGCTGAAAGAGTGTGGGAGGCCCAAATGGTGTAGAGGGTCATTTGGACTCAAAGATCAAAGGAGCATGGGAGGCTCAAAAAGGGAGTGGGAGGCCACCAGAATGTGGAAAACCACAAAATTGTAGAAATCAAGAGAGTAAGAGGCTGAAAGAATAAGGGACGCACAAATAGTGGAGAGGCTGAAAAAGTGTAGGAGGCCCCAAGGGTGCAGGAGGCACAAAGAGTGAAGAAGCAAAACGAGCGTGGGAAGCTGAAGGAGATACAATCGCTGAAAGATTATGGGAGGCCAAAAAAGTGCAGTGTCCCAGAGAATGTAGATCCTAAGAGAGTGTGGGAGGCCCAAAAACTACAGAGCACTATTACGTGTGGGAAGCCAAAAAAGTGTAGGGGCCAAAAAGGTGTGGGACGACCAAGAAGAGTGGGAGCACCCATGAGTGTTGAGGCCAAAGACTGGGAGGCCTGAGTGGTGAGGTCTGTGGAAGGTCAAATGACTGTAGTGGCCCAAAGAGTGGGGCTGCCAAAAAAGTGTGGAAGGGAGAGAGGACCACAGAGTGGGAGGCCCAACTGGTGTGGGAGGGCCAGCAAGGGGACATCTCAGAGAATGGGGGGGCTTACAGAGCGGAGGCCAGCAGAGTGGAAACAAAGTGAAGGGAGACCCAGAGATGGAGGCCCAAATGGAGTGGGAGGCCTGAGGGGTGGAGGCCAGGAGAGTGGGAGATCCAGAGAGTGGGAGGTCCAAGGAGTAGAGGCCAAGGATGGAGGAGGCCCAGAGAGGGGCAGGGCGGGTGCCGCAGCCTGTGCTGCCCATGGTGGTGCGGGCGCTGGTTTTGGTGAGGGTTATAATTAGGGTTATTATTTGCAACGTGTGTTATTTTGCCCTTAATGCCATTGAATTTTACTGTGCAGTCTCTTGGTACCATGGGATCTTTTTGCCACCACTGGCAGGCAGCTTAACGTCCCGAATATTGCCGCATCAGCAAAGCTCATCATACATTATTCATTTCCAGAACATTTATGAATACATTAAACGGGGCTGATCCGAGCACAGAACTGTGGAACCCAACAGAGCTCTTCCTCCGCTGCAAACGCAGATACTCATTCCTGCTTGTTGCTGCCTTTTCATCAGTAGCTCCTCCAGCTTACCTTTCATTCCACAGCAAGGCAGGGTGAGGGACTCTGCCAAAAGCTCTTAGGAAAGCTGGGTGTGGTGTATCAGTCCATCACCCTTACCCCATGATCGATGGTACCGCCAAAGAGCGCTCACACAGTTGCGAGACATCATTTCCCCCTCCAAAAAGCCACAGCGACTCTTCCCTGCTCTACCATAACTATTTCTGTGTCCGCTGCTTACGACGTCCCGCCTCGTTGAACACACCAATTTCATTGTCAGATTATTATTTTTGGTACTCAATGGAATTGCAGATGTTCCACCCAGCAGGATAGGGGTAAATAAATAACTGGGTAGGAGCATGGAGGGACGGATCTTGTGCAGGTAAGTACACTTAGCAAATTAATTAAACTTCTCAAATATTCCTCCTGTCACATAATGCTGCATATTGTCTTACCCTCTTCCGGAGTAGGCTGTGCTAAAAATAGCAGTTTTCACTTTGAAGTGTTTAAATCAAAAGGCAGCGAAGGCAGTGGGAGATGGCGTTTGGGATGAAAGCCCTCGTCAGACAGTAATGCTCATGCTGCCTTCGGAGAAGTGTCTTTAAATGAGGGTGTTTGGGGGCAAACTGCTGCTGTCCCCTCTGCAGCTTGGGGACAAGGACTGAAGTGACTCTGGGAGACCCCAGCAGCCCATCTCCCATTATCTGCACCTGTGTGTTTAATTTGATCAGGTTTGCTGTGAGCTCTGCCCCAGGAGTGAGAGCTGATCCTGATAACAACAGATTTACTCCTTGAGGGCTCCGCTGCATCCCCGCAGCGTGGGCGGCGCGTTAACTCCCGGCACTCCCCTGTAACGCCGTCATCTCTGCTTGTGTCTTCCAGAAAACGGCCCCTGCCTGGGGTTCAGGAAGCCCAAGCAGCCCTACCAGTGGCTGTCCTACAAGGAGGTGAGCTGGAAATGACATCCCCGCGGAGTCCTCTCCCACAGTGCCCTCGCCTGCCCGGCAGAAGAAGGGGGTGTTAAGGCATCCATCAGTAACACACATGCTCTAGACCGGGAGGTTGCCAACGCGCTGTGCAAGGGCTCCCGGTTTCCCCAGCCAGGCACATCTTGGTGTTACATAGGTGCGTCGGGAACATCCCGGCATTATATAGGTGTGTTGGCTTTTGGGGACCAGCTCGATGCCTTTTGCCTGCTCTTGGCAGCAGCATTGACATGCTCAAAGCCATGGGGCATTGCCAACCAGAGGTCAACTGCTAGTCAACTACTAATGGCTCATGGTGACATAAAAAATTGGGCTTTTAGATAGCAAATACAATAATTTGAGAGCCTCCCTGTGTAAGCTTAGTCTTCACTTAGTTTGGTATTGCTTATATTCCTCTTTTTTAATGTATTTTTTTTTTTCCTCTCCAAATCCCAGGTGGCTGAAAGAGCAGAAGCTCTGGGTTCAGGGCTTCTTCAGCAGGGCTGCAAGCCATCCACAAAGCAGTTCATTGGGGTCTTTGCTCAAAACCGTCCAGAGGTGAGGTTTTAAGTTCAACTTGATGCTTTATTAATAACGTTCCTGACTTGTGAGCTTGCTTTATACTTGAAGCTTGTTCTCAAGTATGTTAAATTTGCCTCCATGGCCCCCTTCCCACCTTCATGCCTTGATGTTCTCCTGCAGTGGATCATTTCCGAGCTGGCTTGCTACACCTACTCCATGGTGGTGGTTCCCCTCTACGACACCTTAGGTCCCGGAGCCATTCGTTACATCGTCAACACAGGTAAAAACAAAATTGGTGTAATCTTCTCAGAAACCAGTTTTGTTGCTCAGAATGGTTTATTTTCTTCAGCTTTCCAAATTTTACTCATTGAGTGTCTTGAAGCCATTTAGAGATGTTTCTGGGGAGCTGTGTCCCCATGCTGGGTCAGGGCCGCCTCTGCTGCATTTCCCACATGCCCGGCCATGCACAGCCGCGGATGGGGATGCTCTGGCAGCGGGAATTACTCCATGGCCACCCACTCCTGTGCGGCTTCATATTTTGCCTCCTGGATTTTTCAGCCCACATGGTGAGCAATTTTAGTATTTTGAACTGAATCCCAGAGTAATTGTAGATGTCAGCTACAGCTTCGGCATTCAGTTAGGTTAGCTAAAATTGCAGTAATTTTCTAAGAGAAATATATGTTGCATTCTCAGGTTTCTGATGTTAGCCTGAAGTTAATATCAGAACTGATATAATGTTAGCTATGAGCCAGCAGCCTGTCTTGCATCAATAAAGATTTACTGTAAACTACTCCTTTGGCTGCTTTTCTTCCAGCTGACATTTCCACAGTCATCTGTGACAAACCTGAAAAAGCCAGAATACTCCTCGACCACGTGGAGAGGAGAGAAACGCCAGGGCTCAGCTCTATTATCCTGATGGACCCGTTTGAGAAGGAGCTGACGGAGAGAGGAAGGCACTGCGGGGTTCGCATCCAGACCATGCAGGAGGTGGAGGTAAGTTTGCTCTCCCTCTCCTTTTACTATATTTTGTAGTTTCTGTTAAAAAGACAGTAGAATATCCAGGGACTTGTGAACTGCGTGGCAGGTTCAGTGTCTGGAGAGCAGAAAAGAGCAGCTTGTGGCTGATACTACTGATGCTCAGTGCAGTTGCCTCTCAGCGTTATTCCTTGTTGATAAGAGCCAACATTTCAAACTTTCCTGCTCAAATAAGATATCAGCTGCTATTTAAGCCTGGGAAGAGAGGTTGCTGTTTGAGACACTGTCCTCCTACACGTAAACCTACAGCCTTACACTTTTATGAAGCAGCCTGGATTCAGCTCAACCAGCCCAAGCGCTACTTGGAATCCAAGAATGGCATTGCAGTTGATGCAAGAAGATTTCGATAGAAAAGATGACCTAAGTGTTAGCCACTAATTTTTCTGCTCTAGCTCACGCTCTCCCTTAGTGGTTTGCAGATTATTAGCAAGTGGGTTACACCACAGGAATTTAAGTGGAAATCATTTTTGTTACTTTAATGTCTTTCAGGACTGTGGCCGTGAGAGTCGACACGTGCCTGTGGTGAGTGTTGGCATGCTGCTTTTCCCCACTTATGATTGCAGCTGCCTACGTTACATACAGGTTGCCCAGAGAAGCTGTGGCTGCCCCATCCCTGGAGGGGTTCAAGGCCAGGTTGGACCGGGCTTGGAGCAACCTGGTCTGGTGGGAGGTGTCCCTGCCCAGGGCAGGGGGTGGCACTGGATGGGCTTTAAGGTCCCTTCCAACCCAAACCATTCTGTGATTCTGTGATTTATCACACTGCCAAGAGAGGGAAGGGTTTGCCCTGGACAGAAAAAGCCAGCGTGTCCTATGATGCTTTCGGGGTGGGAGGCAGTGGAGGAGTCCAGGAACTGTCGGTACCACCCATGGAGATGGGCAGCATTTGCTTCATACCCTCCACCTGGGACACTTAACTGAGATAACATGTTCAGCAAGGATGAGCTAATGAGACAGTAATTAAATGCCATTTTTAAGCCACACTAATTCCACTACCTTACCGAAGCGGCACTGGGGGAATGTGTTTCCACCCTTGGCTTTCCAGTGGGGTTTCTATAGCTCAGAAACGCTACTTGGCAATATTTCTCTGGGATACTCCTCTGATATTTTTCACTGGCTGCTCATACTCGTGCAGAACCTTCAAAAGCAGGCTCTGATTTTCAGGCCGCTTATTTATTCATTGGTGACCCAAAATAGCACACACATGCAGTGGTGCTGAGAATACAGAGATACTCCTGGAAACGGGAGCAATTGGCAGCTTCGGAAAGGTGTCCCCTGTTGCGGATAACCACAGGTTTCCAGAATTTATCTGGAAATCAGTAAATTATCTCAAGTTTTCCCACACACCTACAGGTACAGATGGTGTCTTTGAAAATACTAACTGCATGACTAATATTCCATCGAAGTCATCTTACACTAAAGCATGCCCTTAACGCAGCTGGAGCAAAACATATGGGAAGAATAGAGTCTGCATCAGCTGAAGAAACCTGAGTTTTATGATGGTCTTTTATATTTGCCACGGGGAATGAAAGCTTTTTATAACAGAGCTGAGATATAATTGGTTTGATCTTTAATTTTATACAATGACAACAGTCTACCATTGACCCGTCTGCATTTGATTGATGTGATTTTCCTTGTGTATTTCTAGCCTCCTCGACCAGAAGATCTATCAATTGTCTGTTTTACTAGTGGCACTACAGGTAAAAGAAGATGTGTTTTAATCCTGACATGTTAGAAAAGATTATTGAATCATTTATTAGCACCACCTCAATACGTTCAAATGTGCTGCTATACTGGTATGGCAATTTCTATGCATTTTTAATATTTAAGAACATATATGCGCACACGCTTCTGTAGATTGCAAATTAAAAATAATGTTATATTTATTTTTCACTTGAATTCCCTGACATAAACTTTGGCAGTATGATTTTCCAGTTGTTTGGAAATCTGCCCTTGTTTCTGCTTCCCCTTTGCAGCATAGCTATGAAGCTCTTGATTGATTGGTATTTATCTTCTGCAGATGTTTAAAAAAAACCCAGAAATGTGGGTGCACAGCTTTCCATTCTCTGTATCCTAGGCCCACCAACGTCCTCAGCACCTCTGTCTCCTCTGCTGTGTGTCTCAGCTTGCTGGCGTGTTGGCCATGTCCTTGGGTTGGCCCTGGGGCACCACGTGCTGGGGCACGAGCCTGGGCAGCCCACGCTGCTGGCACTCCCATGCTGCTGGACTCTTTTTCTTGGAGAGGATCAGCAGCGGTTTCCTGCTTGTTCGTAGCAGGCACAGTGCTTTCTCCTCTCTCCAGACCCTGGTTTTCATAGGGCTTGCAGGCCACGTTGGACGGGGCTTTGAGCAACCTGGTCTAGCGGGAGGTGTCCCTGCCCAGGGCAGGGGGTGGCACTGGGTGGGCTTTAAGGTCCCTTCCAACCCAAACCATTCTATGAGTCTATGAATTTCCTACTCTCGAGAACTCGACCTACATAACATCTACCAAAAAGCAAACAGCGCAGATGCACAAGGCATGATCGCTTGGGGAACTGCTTTTATACTTACCTGCAGGGAAGGACCACACTCTGGGGGCTGCTGGAGTGGCTCTTCCAGGTTCACCTGGGCTCTGGGATTACCTAACGCTTGGTCGTATCCCAAAGGATTTGAGGTCCTCGATTTGGCCTCCATTCATTTAGGCAAGCAGAAGGTGCTGTTTGACACCAAGCTGCCCTCCGAGGAGGGAGCTGCTGCTCCACTTGTGGAGAGTGAAGCAGAGCAAGAGGGGACATCCTCATCTTCCACCTCCAGGAGAAGACTCGTACGGCGCAGCAGGTAGGCAGCTGCTTTATCAGCTCCTGTACAAACTCAAAATGTGTTAAAAGGCTTTGGCTTTTTTACCTTCATGCATCATTCTTAGTTCTGAGGTCTGTGCACGCCAGAGCACCCGAGGCAGTGCACTGTGAGAGGAGCCCGTGGTTCCGCTCCGTCTCGGCAGTGGGAATTCCTAAAAGGCAAAGGTTGAACCCAGTGCAAGAGATGGACCTGACAACTGTGTGTGCTGTGAGCACCGGCTCTGCCGGCGCAAAGTGGCCAGGCACAAATGGGAGCCGTGCCTAAGGATACGGTGGGGCACAATTTGTGTGAATTTTAAAGTGCAGAGCAATTTTTTTTTCAACTCACATTTTTGCTGATATTTTTATTTCTAAATAAGAAATTCTGAATAGAGAAGGGGGTTTTGATTTTTCTTTTTTTATTTGCAAATGCCATCATAGGCTGGTTTCTTTCTGCTTTTCTAAGGAACGTGCCTGGAGTTACAGAAATAGGACAACCAGGGAGCTGGTTTGCTTTCTCCCACCCAAACCAGAGATCAAATTCCGCAGGTTACCTGCAAACTAACCTCCCGCAGAGCAGCGCTTTGTGAGCCACCAGCCCATCCTGTGCTGCTGGAGGACTTTGCACATCACCTTCTGGCTTCTCCAGGGGTTGCATCAACACTCTGGTCTGGTTGCCATGTTGTGTTTTGACGTAAAAGGCTTGGCTTTTTGTATAGCCCACATCAGCATATTTTTAATGACCAAATTTGGAATTTTTCTTCCAACAGATATGTACTCAAGGGATTTTTTTAATTCTGAAGGGCTCTAAACATTTTTTTATGGTGCGAAACAAATCTTAGCTGCGGTTTGTAACCTGGATTTGTAGTACTGGAAATAATTTTATCTGCTTATAAAAAAAAAAACAAACCAGAAGTAGATTTTAACGTGTGCTTTTCTTTGATAGGATGAGATGTCCAGCTGCCTCCCCAAGGAGGAGGGAGAGGCTGAGGTTGCTGAGCTCAGATGACAAAACCAACTTTTCATTGTTTTACCAAGAAACCATCAGCACCCAGAAATGGGCCAAAGCCACACAGATGCCCCCAAACCATCAGGATACAATTTTTCATGCTGGCTCCTCCAGAGAAGCAAACTGTCGTCTCCCCAAGGAAATGTAACTGATTGGATTAAAATTGCTTCCCAGCGGTTTCTCCCAGCCTGCCAGGGCACAGCCCGGAGCCTCCCAGCGGGAGGAAAGCACATCACAAAGTGGCGATGGATCACACCACCGAGTTAGTGCTGGAGCTGCTACTTGAGGTACCCATTTAGTGAAGTGGAAAAGGTTCTTCTGTTGCTTATGAGAAGGGTCAAACCAGCCCGGCACCAGGATAAGGAGAAACTGCCATACCTGGGCTATTAACTGACCAGGATCACAGCGCGCCCACTTCCATAACAAGACACTCACAAGGTGTGCCTTTACAAGGAAATTCAAACTTGAGAGCAGTGTTACTTATTGATTTTATTTTTTTTTTTAATTTTCTTTTTGAAAGGAAAAGCAGTATCACTGCCAACCTTTTTCTCTCGAAGTGTTAATTCTGGGAAAGGGCTCATAGCAAGGGGCACTTGTTCTGCTGGCTCTTAAAACAGAAGAACTAAAAGAGGACAAATTTTACAGGAATTCCCCAGCCCAAAAAGCTCCAGCTCCCCTGTGGCAGCATGGTTTGTTGTGGATCTCTCCCGATGAAGGCTATCCTGGCTCTGACGCTGTTGCTCATGATCTTAAAGGTCCCTTCCAACCTAGATGATTCTATGATTCTACACTCCGCTTTGACGCGCCGTTATCGCCGCAGCTGATAACGATGCTCAACCTGCTGCGGGCAGGACATGGGGGAAGGAGCCAGAACCTTCACGCTGCTTCCAGGCATGTCAAGGGGATTGGAACAGAAGCACTGAATTTGCATTAAAAAAAAACAAACAACAAAGCAGTCAGAGTAAGTAGATGAGTCTCAAAGCATCTGAGAAATCTTCCCAAAAAAGTCTGGAGAGCTGTGTCAAGCTGTGGGAGCCAGATCTGTGGCTGGTATAGCCGGAGGGCACAATTTTGAATTTCCAAACGCTGAGTATGTTCTCTCCACCCATCAGCTGCCCACGCAGAGAAACGCGTGCAGTGTCGTGGGGGCTGAGCGTGCGCATTTGTCTAGACGCAACCGAAGTAACAGGAGCGCTTTCTGCATCATTGGCATGTGTTTACAACGGACATCGGGTCTTGGAGCTTTTCTTGAGGTCTGGATCCACGTGTGCACCCAGCTGTGAAAATAAGCACCTTGAAACGAAACCTGCCTGGCTGAGCCAGAGCCCACAAGCCCGTCTGTACAAGACATTAGGGCAGCAGCAGTTGTGGTCAGCAAAGATGTCAGCCCCAGCTTCGCCTCTGAGCTTCAGAGAAGGACGAATGTGAGACCGAAACAGCTCCTGTGCACCCTGCTCCCCCGCAAGTATTTGGGGCTGAAGTACTCAAAGGCACTTGGAACACCAAATGCGTATTTTCAGTAAAATACACTGTGTTCAAAATGTCCTGCTTTAGCGCAATAAACGCGTGCAATAATTGCTACTTTCATTTGGGCCTTTATTCTGTTGTTTGCGAGGCTCGGTGAAAGCGATGTCGGCAAAGCCAGCAGGGCAGAGGGCTCAGCACCCACAGCGAGGGGCTGCCGGCAATGCAGCCTGCAAACCGCTCTGAAACCAGGAGAATTAAGCAAATTTTTCTGTGCTGAGACTGATTCACAAAACACCAGTGCCCCTTCCTGATCTGAGGAAGCCAGAATGAAGTTCTGGCTGATTTATAATTTGCTGAGGCTGTTGCATCCATCGTTAAGTGTAACGATGTGGCAAAGCTCCCGCTGGCATCCCTGCAGTAGGATACCTGCAGGGAAAGATCCTCCCGTCGGCTTCCGCACAGGGGTGTGATCGAATTAAAGCAATCTGCTTAAAAACACGCTGGAGAGAGAGAGAGAGGCTGGCTCTGTAATCTTTATTCGAGCTGAGCTACATCTTTTTGGAAATAAACCCTTTGAGGGTGATGACGAGGGACAGCGCAGTGACAAGACATGTGCTACAGGGATGGGGCTCTGGGCTCTGCTTTGTGAAGGCTTCAACCTGCGCGTTTGCTGTTTAACAAACACCGTATTTTGGCGTACGAACAGACACGAAATCTAAAAATTGTATTATGGTGCGGATTCTCAGCTCCGAGGAGAAAAGAGGGTGAAAAAGCAAATGCGGGTGGTGTGGAGGTGCCCACGGGTGACACACCGTGGACGCAGTGCCCCACGCTGGGGTGACACATTGGGGCTTTGCCATCTCCCTCTCCCCATCTTCAGGTCACCTCTGCTCTGCTGCTGACAGTGTTAATGACTTCCCTTAACTGCGGTCTCATAGGGTCGTCTTGTAGCCTCATTTCTACCATGTGTTACCTGTTTTCTGTATTGTTTGGGTTATCCAGTGCAGTGGCTAAGTAAGAGTTCAACAGCCTTTTAAATGAGGTCTGTGGGTGTTCAAGATCGGTTTTAGTCAAAATCTGTATGAAATAAATCCTACCTGGAGAGGCTGGGAAGAGCCGGGCAGGGCTGGTGCCTGTGCTCACCAAGCGGCTCTGCCTGAGTAATCTCATAAATTGTATTTGGGCTATTTTTGGAGGAAACTTGTTCGGAGTCCCCAGTAGAAATGTTCATGTTATACCATGTTTCCAGTATCATTTTCTTAAATTTTGAGGGTTGCAATAAGTGGTTTTGATGCACGTTTACTCCACAGTAATGACTACAAAAATTACATAATTTCTCTTTTTGAATTTTAAAATTTAATATTGTAACCATTTCCTGTTTTGTGTTTTTTTTTTTGTTGTTAAGCTTTTGGAAATTACCTGCTGGCTCGTCTTTTAAAATCACTCTTTGTTTCCTTTCAGGGAACCCCAAAGGTGCCATGCTGACTCACGGGAACGTGGTTGCTGATTTTTCAGGCTTTTTGAAAGTGACGGAGGTGAATACCCTGATTTAGAAAATGTTCCTGTGTGCAGAGTGTGGGGGTTAAGCTGTGTCCCTGCATGGGCTGGAAATGTGCTCCTGCAGAAGGAGGTGAAATGTCTCTTAAGAGGGCCAAATCCGTGGAAATGGGAGCAGGTCTGAGCTTACAGCACTGGAGGGCATTAAATCCCCTTTCCAGCCCTGGCTCCCTGGCTCTGTAGGGCTTAAAGTGCTTCTGAGGAGCAATGTTGGCTCCTGTAAATTGATGAATTACTTTCAAATAATTAGGAGAGCAAACAAACCCTGTATATTTACAACTGGTGCTTCAAGAAGAGTAAAGAGTCCACTCCTAAGGGTGCCCGCAAATGTCATCTTCATTTTTTTTGAAAGCTTTCTGCGTATGAAGTGTGTATATATGAGAACATATAAGTTTTTATGAGAATGGTTAATTTCATTGATGTTAAAGTATATCTCAGTTTCCATTATACATATTTTTAAAAAAGCGTAGTGCTGGCCAAGTACCCATATCATATGTTTCACGCAATGTGTAATCTTGTGTTTAGAAACAATATAGGAAACAGAATTGCTGTCGCACAACATATTAAGGGTTATATGCAGTATGTACGTAACAAATATAAAGAATCTTTNTTTTTTTTTTTTTGGTGGTAAACAGGCAGTTCCATAAAGTAGTGATGTACATATGGGATGGACAATTTGTTACCTTACAGCCCTTGCTGGTCTTACCGTTGGTGCTGAAAATACTGCAGTTTTATTATCTTAATCCTTGAACTTTCTGAGATTTCCAGGCCACTGTTGTAAAGAAACTTGGACACATGTTGTTGGGATTTCTCACATCACGTGTCCAAGCATTTGCAGGGTTGTGACTCCAGTAATTTGCAGTATGAAATGTCAAACCCAGCGGTTTGCTGCGGCCAGCCCTCGGGCTCCGCAGCGTGGAGCTTTCGCTGGGTTCGGAGGCAGCGAGCTGCTGAGCTGAAAGCTGATGCGTGGCTACGGCTGAGTTTCAAAGGGCAGGAACGTTTATTTTGGAAGAGAACTGATTTAGAGGGAGCTGAGGGAACTTGGCATCTTCCAGGACCAGCCCGCAGAAATGGATTTAGTGTTTGCTGACGGCAATGGGACTCTTTGGTTAATCTCAGTGGTATCAGATTGAGACCTAAGTCTGGTGTAAGTGGCTGTAAATTCAAGAGCTTCGGTCACCAGAGATTGTTGGCGAGAGTGTAAATGCCAGTGGCCGATCCGCACGATTAGGGCAATGTCTAATGACATTTCATAGTAATGAAAACAAGCAAAATGCAAAATACTTGAAAGTAGTATAAATTAATAAAATAAAAATACCTAAAGCTGAGGAGTACCATAGGTTTGCTGTTTATGTGCCAGTTTTGCTTAGTTCAGTGATTTTTATAAATGGAACAATTTTAAGTGAACCTAGAGCTTTATTATAAGGTTGATCCCAAATGCCAAGAAGCAGTTTTCATTTATACATTTAACTGGACAAGTGTGCCAACTGTGAAATTCAACATCGTTATTCTGGTCTGATTTAAAACCAAATCTTTTATTGTCTCATCACTTTTAGCAGCGCAAACAAAAAGCAGCATAGCTAGTGATGCTAATGGTTTTACATTACTGTGCTTGCAGAAAATGAGGCCAATTTGAAACACCATATAAATAGATCTGCAGGCCCTAATGCCTTAACTCAGACTGGCACATAAAATATTGTGAAAAGGGATGCTGAAAACCCCACGTTGTCAATCCTGTTTGACTTCCCTAGGTAACAGTTGGGAGGGCATACCCAAATCTGACTTGCCCAGATTTAACTCCAATAAAATATTCCCCGAGGAAGAAACTCCCGTGCCTCCATCCACCACCACGTCCCAGGGCACAGACTATCGATTCTGTCACAGCAGTGGAGATGCAAAGTGGGTATAAACTGCTAATACTGGGAGCTAATAGATTTTATACCCATTTTCCACTAACCACTGGCTTTGGTGCACGTTATTGGGTAATCGAGCTTTCAGGTTTTTAGATCCCTAATATTATGACAAGCCTTACCCTTAAAAATGCAGGTAGAAAGGCTGACTTTCTTTTGGGGCATGGGTCAGGTAAGGCTCTCAGGGCCTTTGTTTACCCCAGCCTGTGAGACAGAATTAAAACCTTGGCACACCGAAGACTTTGGTCATTTTAACTTTTTGCATAATTTGTCCAGCCTTCTTTTTCCCCACGGCACCTGTCTGTGGGGCAGTGATAATGCCCTTAAAATCACGTTTTAATCACTTGAAATGATGAGAAACACTAACAGAAATCATTAGTTTTTGCAGCTGAAAAAAAAAATCATAAATTTTTCTGATACATTCTGGTTCAAATCGATGATTAACCTCAGGAAAAGAAAAAAAAATCTGTAGCTTTGACTGTAGTAACACTGCGAATCTCTGATGGGCTCTGTGGGATGTGGAAAGCTGGTGTGGCTGTAGAGCCCCGCCGATCTCCAGGAGGTTCCTGGAGGTCTGCAGGTCCTGGGCTCAGCGTCTCGTAGTAGAAAGCAATGGATAAAAACTGGGTTCATTGTCAGGGTGAGCCTCCGTTTCCAGCGTGGCTACGATATGCCTTCTGCCATGGAGAGCCCTCTCCATTGCCCTCTGTGTACATCTCCGTGCTCTCTACTCCTCCTGCTAACCAAGCTTCATTGACGCTGTGGCTTAACTCTTCACCTCGTACGCTGCTCCCTTCCTCTCTCAACAATCTTTACCCTTTTGCTCCTCTGGTGCCATTTTTCTTTTTATTGTTTTATGACTTTCTTGTTGTCTTCCTGTCAGTGTTTCTTTCCTTTCTGTCTCCCATGCCCTTCACCTGCAGAAAGTGATCTTTCCGAGACAGGACGATGTGCTCATCTCCTTCCTGCCTCTGGCTCACATGTTTGAAAGAGTTATACAGGTAAGAAACCTGCCTGAACTGACGAGGCCTCGTGGGGCTCCTTGTGTTTTCTTCCAGAGTCAGTGGTCTCCTACTTGTGAGGATGTACACATTTCCTATTTGCCTTTAGCACACATGTTTGAGAGAATGGTACAGGTAAGGTCCTAGTGTCAGTGGAAAAGATCTTTTTCCACGCCAAACAAACAAACAAAAATACTAAATAACCAGCGATATCTTGTAGCACTAAAAAAACTTGTACTCCAGAAGCGCCACGTGCATAACACCAGGGCCCGGCCGCTGGTCTTGGTGACATGGTCATGAGCCCAGAGCCACTCCAGGAGACTTTCCCAAGCTCTCCAGCTTACACCGGTGGCTCTGAGATTGGAAAATGGCCCTTTGTCAATGAGCAGAAGCTGCTACCTGCACCATTTTGGAGGCAGCTTCTCAAATTACTCTAGGATGAGGTGTTATGGGAGCAAAAGGATTTTTTGTGCCATTTTCTACATCAGCTAAAATCCTTTTATTGCATAAATAAGCAGATCTGCAAAAAAAACCCAAACACCTTGCAAACACTGAAAAAGAGGAAACTAAGATCATGGTGTGACACACGTGATCCTCCTGGCAGGGCAGCGTACGGTGGGCATTAACTGGAAGCCAGCGTCCCCTGGAAATAATGGCAAATAGAAGTGTTAACTCGTGCCAGCCCGCAGAACTGACATTTCATGTCTCTTTTCTGAAAAGACAGGTGATAATTTGTGCTGCAATCAGTGTGTTAGGCAAGTCAGTGAGACAATCACACCAATTCTCCCGGCCTGAGAAGCTGCGATCTAAAAACTGATCCAATATGTGAAGATTGGATCTGGATTCAGTTGCAGCTCTGTACTTTCGCAGGGAGGACGGTTTCAGGCTGAAAACATACTTTTTGAGTCAGACAAGCATTTGAATATAAGCCTCCCACTTCTGAGTAACATCCGTGCCAGAAATAATATATTCTGCCCTGTTAAAAAAAAAAAACAACTTGTGAATTGGAAGTGAAAGTCCGTGAACGATTTGGAGAATTACAGCCCAACCTATCTTCACTTGTAAGTCTCATTTTAAAAGGCAAGCTGGGCAGTGTGACGTCATTATTCAGGCAAACTGCTCTGCCAGCAAACAAGAATGTAATTATTAAAAAAAGTTTAATTTAATAATTAAAAAAAATATTTAAAAAATTATTAAAATGTCATCTGATGGGGGGGCAAAAGTTAAAAACATTTGAAATATGTACATCTGAACAAAATGATGTACAGGTTAATCCCCTCTACTGAAAAAAATCATTAATATAAAGATTTTTTCAAAAAGGGTAAAAAGTCATTTTCAAAAGCATGCTGAAGAGCAAGCACTGTGTCAGCTTCCCTTGCTTTAGCCAACATTATTGGTTCCTGGAACTTACAGTTAAAATTAAACAGATACCTTCTTCAAAGATAAAGATTTCTAATAGTTATTTATAATTTCCAATAAGCCCACTGATTACATTTTCCTTTTTACTTTTTTTTTTAAGTCATGTGCATGTGCAGTGTAAAACTGAGATTTGGCGGTGTGGTGTTTGTTCAACCCACATCACATGCATAAAATTCCTGTGGTTTCAGTTGATGGAGAGACAGTCTCTAACTGGTTGACAGAGCAGTGAGAGCACTCTGGTTAGTATTACAGATTATTTAGGAGTAGCACAGAGAGACGTAGGTGTCTCTTAAAGAATTTTTAACTGTTTTAGTTATCTGGGGAGAAAAGTCGACACAAAGGGAGCTGACGTTTTCCACCTGTCCCTTGCAGAGCTCAGACATCTCAGGAAGGCTGAGGATGCCTCCTCCTGCTCGTGCTCCAAAAGCAGGGAAAGGATGCTGGTCTCCAAATTCAGGAGCACAAGCGATAAAATACCAGTTTTACCCAGTTAGCAACTAGTCCTCTGACTACCAGATCTGCCACTTCAGCTGCCAGTTGGCTCATCGCAGGCAGCCTGCCCGGCTCCGTTCTGATCTGATTAAAGCCGCCTCTTTTCCTTCCAAGTACAAAACTTCTGGATCTGTAGTTTCCATACGAGCAAAGCACCTTTTATGAAGTGGGCTTCTATTTCTGGGATACAGGATCAGGCACTGTATTGCTAACGTAGTCTATATTGTTGTATTTAAACAAAACTAAAGTATTAACACCTAAAAATCGGCTGACCCTCAGTATGTTTTACAGTGTTTCTTAATATGCATTTCTTTATTGACAACAGTTCCTCGTGCTGTGAGTTGCTGTGGTAGGTCTGGGCTTCAGAGGAGAAGTTCAGATCCAGAATCTGACCATAACTGACTTCTCCATCCCTGTATGCGGGGGACGAGGGGAAATCCCTTCTAAAAGCTTTGTTCTTCCAGAAACAGTGGCAAATTTGGTGGATGCTGAATTGCCAGTACTGAAAAGTGCCCAGAACTACCCATCTATTTCTGTTCAGTGCAAAATTTACGTATATTTATATATATTTCTAAAGCCCCATTTTTGCCTTACTGGGAGTAGACTTTCAGGAAAGGCACTTCTGCGCTTGGGAGGGATGCTCTGCCGTGGGAATTCAAAGCGAAGAGGTCACATGTGCCCCTTTTTCTTCCCATCAGTCTGTCGTGTATTGCCATGGAGGGCGAATTGGGTTCTTTCAAGGAGATATTCGTCTCTTGTCTGACGACATGAAAGCATTGCGTCCAACCATCTTCCCGGTCGTGCCGCGGCTGTTAAACAGGATGTATGATAAGGTGAGTTTAATTTTGCTCTTTTTTGTAATAATGAAGTTTCTGTATCTGAAAGAATTCACGTAGTGGCGGGGATTTCCTGAGCAGGGGGTACTGTTTCTGCCTCACTGCAAATGCATTCTTACCCTGTGTAACTGATGCAGCCGCCCCAATCTGTAAGTCTGTATTATGTTGATTTACACAAACTGCAGGCATGGCTATTGCATGTTACTACGAAATCTCCCTGTATTAGCCTCTTCCCCTCTTCTCACTGAGGTTTCCCATGATGTTTCCAGAGACGAGGGATTTTTTCATCACAGCAACACCAGGCAAACCTGGATGCTCTAAGCCTTTTTGTGCCCTTCAACCAGTTTTGGAACTTGAATCTCTCTTTCTAGTGGCAACGATGCCTGAAAATCAGGAACTGCAAAAAGACTATGAGGATTTAGGCAGTGTAAACATGAGGTTGGCTTTTGGATCTAGAAATCTTTAAAACTAAGAGGTGGTCTTGAAAAGGTATTTAAGCCAGACACGTCTGGTCATCACAGTAAATGTTTGAGCAGCTGGGAATATTTATTCCTCAGAAGACTTATCCTCTAAAGATGAGTTTAAGCACAAGCTACTGATTTAATTTTTTCCCAAGGTTGGGACTGTTGGCTCAGGGGTTCTGGTGCCCTCATTAGAGGGACGGGCACTGGGGGCTTCTCGTTTTAAGAGATGTAGCTCACGCTGGTGTCTGATTATGCTCAGGTAAACACAGCCCCCACCGCCGATACCTGCTCTAGCTGCCAAGTATCCAAGTTGCTCATTCCTAGTTGCTCAGATTTCATTATTTCACTGAATCCTATCATAGAAATCATATAGAAATAGCAGTTGTGGAAATCTAGTCAAAGTCCACCCCATCATCCTCTCTCCTTTTTTCCCCCAAAGGAACAGGATGTACAATAGCAAATAGAGTGAAACAAGCCACTCCTTGGTTTTAATCCAATAAAAAAGCCATGGTGTAGTCTTATTTAACTCTATTGCTAGTGTAACCGTGCCCTACCTGGCATGGGCAGCATGTAAAGCTGTAATTGTGAGCACAGCAGGCGATGTTTCCTCTCTCCCTGCGCTCCCACAGATCTTCAGCCAGGCAGACACGTCCCTCAAGCGCTGGATCCTGGAATTTGCTGCAAGACGGAAAAAGGCTGAAGTTCGAAATGGGATCATTAGAAATGACAGCTTGTGGGATAAGCTTTTCTTTAATAAAATACAGGTAAGGAATTTCAGAAGGGAGTCTGAAGTCAAAGGACTGTCACTTCTACCAATGACTGATTTTCCTTGAAGTCAGCGTGGTCCGTTTGCCTGTTGATGAACTGTGGGCAACTGCTACTCACTAGCGAATGGCAGACTGATAAATTGAATAGAAAAAGGAAATGGAACACAGTTAGTTATTCCACAAACTTTTGCATTAACTTTTGCCACATTTATTTTTATTTATGTATTTATTTTTTAAGCACCGTGCATAAGATGCCAAAATTTCAGCTTCTGTTAGGGATAGTTTTCCAGAGGGGAAGGGAGAAGGCAGACTAAGATGGCTTTTGCCACATCCACCCTTCAGGAGCACCGAGAAATATTTGGGCGCTCTGCCTTGGACTGGGACCCACCGTGGCTCTGCCCGTGTCCCCGCGGGGAAAGGGTTTCTCCCCGCTCACCCCCAGCACCAGACAGGGGAGAGGATCCCATTGGAGCCACGTCGCTCTCCTCCTGCCGGCGATGGAATTTGGGAAGGTGCTCAGGAAAAGAGGAGTATGAGCAAAGAGACATCATGCTAAAGTTTTCTACAAATTCTCTATAGATATGATTTGGTTTAAGGTTGGGCTTCAATTGGGCATATTCAAAACCACTTTTTTTCCTAGGAGAACAAGAATAAGGGTGTAGAGAAAAATGCAACGGTTTAACATTAAATGATTTTTAACATAAAATGGTTTAACAAGAGGGGAAAGAAATGAGAATGCCTTGCTGTGTGCCACACATCTCAGTAAAAAATTATTAAATTGGCTTTAAACCAGGGGTTTTGGGCTCTGTACTACTCCAGGAGGCTCTGATTACTTCATTTTTTTTTTTTTTAATTGGATAACTTATATGGAGCCATGCCACTTTATTTTTAACTAGAGAAACTGACTGTCCTTTTTGTCTGCGGATTAGTTGTCCTCGGTTTGCGAAGAGAGGCGAGTTCACAGGACGCTGAGGGGAGCGCAGACACGAGGCGAGCCAGGCTGCATATTGATTCAGGATCTGGCGAGACTGGCAGACTCAGTCGGGAGCTGTTTTCTTTTGTGCTGAGCTCTCTTTTCACTTGTGGAATAAGAAAAAGGAAAGGAAGAGGGGGGGGGAAAGATGTAAGACGCGACACAGGAATTGATGTAATGCCCTCCACAAATATTTGAAGGTCATCTGCCTTAAAAAAGGGACAGCATTGTTTTAGATGGCTTGGGAGCCAATTCGTTAAAAATGATGAGGTGCAAATAAAAAAAGGAGGGGGGAAGAGTCTGGGTTTTTTAACTACCAGTTCCCGGAGCCACGGCGTGTCCTGCAGGCCAGGGCTGACTCCCCGCAGGTCAGCCCCGTGCCCGGGCGGCAGGAGGTGAGACTGAGCCGCTCATCCTGCCCCGTGTGGGACTCCCGCCCCCCAACATCCAAAGCTTTTTTCCTTTGGACACTAATTCTACCCGCAAGGGACACAGTTATTAAGATTTAGCTGGGGTTTTATTCCTAAAGAGAGATTCAGGACCAGTTTGTATTTCTGCATCTATTCTAGAGGGAGCATTTTAGAATCATATAGAATCATGGAATTGCCTAGGTTGGAAGGGCCCTTTCAGATCGTCTATGTAGTCCAACCATCAACTTAACTCTGACAAAAACCATCACTAACCCATGTCCCTCAGCACCACGGCTGCCCGGCTTTTAAATACCTCCAGGGATGGTGCCTCAACCACTGCCCTGGGCAGCCTGTTCCAATGCTTGACAACCCTTTCAGTGTAAAAATCTTTCCTAATATCCATCCTAAACCTCCCCTGGTGCAACTTGAGGCCTTTTCCTCTTGTCCTATCGCCTGTTCCTTGGGAGAAGAGACCGACCCACCCTGGCTACACCCTCTTTTCAGGGAGTTGTAGAGAGCGAGAAGGTCTCCCCTCAGCCTCCTTTTCTCCAGGCTGAACACCCCCAGCTTCCTCAGCTGCTTCCTCACAAGACTCGTGCCCCAGAGCCCCCACCAGCTCAGTTGCCCTTCTCTGGACACGCTCCAGCACCTCAATGTCTTTCTTGTGGTGAGGGGCCCAAACCTGGGCACAGCACTCGAGGTGGGGCCTCCCCAGTGCCCAGTACAGGGGGACAATCGCTGCCCTGGTCCTGCTGGCCACACTCTTGCTGACACAGGCTGGGATGCTGTTGGCTGCCTTGGCCACCTGGGCACACTGCTGGCTCGTATTCAGCTGGCTGTTGACCAACATCCCCAGGTCCTTTACTGCCAGGCAGCTCTCCAGCCACTCTGCCCCAAGCTTGTATCGCTGCATGGGGCTGTTGGGACCCAAGTGCAGGACCTGGTACAATTTGTGGAAGTTCTGTATCAGCAACACTGATGGACGCTGCCGGTTTGGCCATCGATAGTAATTTGTGATGTTTTCTTTTGTTTTCTCGTGCTCTCAACTAGGCGAGTCTCGGTGGCTGCGTTCGCATGATAGTGACAGGCGCTGCCCCTGCATCTCCCACTGTCCTGGGCTTCCTCCGCGCCGCCCTCGGATGCCAGGTGGGCTAATGGAGATGTTCGTTACTGTCAGCTGGGAAACGTACCGCATTGAAGGAAGGCGATTGGTTGGGACCTTAGAACTGCGTTTGGGGACAGCTTCCCCAGCATGGCTCCAACTGGTGTCCCCACAGCTCTGCTCCCACGGCCCTGGGCTGGACTGGGAGCCACTGGTGGCCCTGGGAAGGGAGCAGCAGGCAGGCACTACTTGCGCTGCAGGCAGCTGCCAAAAAAATTCATAGACTCATCCCATCTGTCTCTCAGCGCTTAGTTGAGTATGTGCAATTAAATGCACTTCTGCATGTGCTAGGAACTTCATTACACGAGTTTTATTCTATATATAAATAGAGAAAGATAATCTTCAGATGGCAATTTAACCCACTGAAGATGTCCACTCTGTTATTTCTCTTTGACCAGGAAGCCCAGGGCAACTAAAAGGCTTCACTCAAGAGCCTAAAATTAGTCAAAAAAAATTAAAAGGTGTATTTTCAAGACATCCCACAAAAAATACCTTCTTTTCCCCACTAATTAGTTGCTCTCATAGAGTAACATGCTTCCTGACTCAAAAGCTAAGTGCTTGAACTTGTCTTCTTACTATTTTCGGCTCTACAGAGCCATGGTAACTCATAGGGCTGTAAATGAAATTTTGTATACAGTGACAGCCAGGGGAAGTGTCCCTGTGTTAAATGTGCGCCCGTGCGTCACAGCTGGCAGGATCAGCTCGCCAGACTGTGCAACAGAGGGCAATTCTTCTAATTTTATTCTGTAATAGTGAAATCATCTACGCTGCTTTAAAGATATCTGTTTCTTTGTCAGGTTTATGAAGGTTATGGCCAAACAGAATGCACAGCTGGATGCACCTTTACCACCCCAGGTGACTGGACATCAGGTAAGAATTTTCTTCCACCGCTTGTAGAATGCACATTTCTTTTGAAAATTCTGGACTGTAACATCGCAGGGTGTTACGCAGCATTCGCCACCGTGTGGATAATCTTCAGCAAATGTAATGTTCTTGAAAGTGTCACTAGTCCAGAATAAATACACAGGGATCGGACGTTGGGCACGTTTGCCTGGGGAGGTTTGGAATTGTCTCATGAGCTGTTAGTTGCAATAGTGCACCTCTGCACTCCTGGCCTGTGAGGCCTCTCTAGAGCATTGGAGCTGAATTTAAAAAAACACTTGTTAGAATGGAATGCTGGAACAAAGAAAAGATTAATAAATTCATGTACTTAGTGAGCAAACCCAGGCTTCAAATACAGATCCACCACTACTCAATACTTTATGTATCTCAGGCTTTCAAAACTTCTGAATCTTGTCAAAATCAGATAAAAGTTAGCACTAAGCAAGATTCAGATAATACATACAAGTATTGCGGCTTAATTTCTTCTTAATATAATTCATCAGTATTTATAAAAATTTTCTGAAATGGGTATCATACTCATTCAAATGAATACTAGTAGGAAACCTGGACATTGGATATCAATGGGTCTGGCTAGTTAAACATTTCCTCCTTTCCAACCCAGATTTTCCATGGCTGGAGAAGAACACAGACTTTCTTCTCCCAGCACAAGTGCCCACCTCTTTGGTTTTCTTCAAACCAAAACCACTCCCTTGCAGATACTGGTGTGTGCTGGGTCTTGCTGCCCACCGGCCCCTGCCTTGGCTAGCACTGGGCAAAGCAGCACTCGCATGCCAACGCTGCATCCTCGTCCTTGGTGCGCTTCCATCTGGCTCCTTGGCAAAACAAGACCTCAGCCCTCAAGAGCTACAGCGCATGAAGGGCTGTGACACAGAGTTGGGACTCTTCTTCTTCCAGTCCATCTTTCCTAGCGGCTATTTTTTAGGGGAAAAGGCCTGTTTTGCCCAGCGCAGTGCTCTAGCTGTGCTTGTTGGCCACTGCAGGTGTTGTCCTCGCTTCATCTTTGGAGAATCTGTAGGGGTGGGGGAAGCGTCCTCAGCGTAATTCACTGCGGTTGGAATTCCCAGGGGATTATAGCCAAATAGGAAGTTTGAGTATTTGGTCTTAATAGTGCAAAACCTTAAATGAGGAAATTATTTCTGCACAGAGACACGGCTCCTGCAAAAACATCCAGGGTATCTACAACTGTGCAAGCAACTAATCATAAAATGCTAAGTATTGTTTATAGGAGAGATGACAAGTGACTTGATAACTTTGATTTCCAGGTCATGTAGGAGCCCCTTTGCCCTGTAACTTAATCAGATTGAAGGATGTGGAAGAGCTGAATTATTTTGCTTCCAAAGGAGAAGGAGAGGTAGCAAATCACATTTTTATATCAAATTCTCACTAGTTAACACTGTATTAAGTAGTTATGTAGTTATAGAAGCATTTTACCTTTGTAAGGTGCATGGTTGCAGATGTGTTACATTTTACAATCAGGAAAGGAAAACATCAATGCAGCAATAAAGCAGCAAAGCACTAATTAAAAAGGGGCTGTGGCAGCACTTCCATCCAATGCCATGCCTAAAATTCCTTTAAAAGCTAAGACTAAATTAATTAGTTCAGCTAAGAAGAGCTGAATTGCTGTGAATTCTACATTGCTGATGTTTCTGTATTGCACAGAAATGAAACTTATTCAAATAACTTTTTTTTAACTGCAAACTGAATGCAAACCAACTTCAAACGAATCAGTTTTGCAATTTCTACGTCATACTTCCATTAGTTTGAAAAAAATCCATCGGTAGTTTTATAACAAAATATATTTTAGTTTCACAAAGCACAGGCGTTAAGTCAACCTTTAAAATATTTCAGTTTTAGTGAATTACGATTTATCTTCTAAGTATTACAGCAGAATAATAAAATAATTTCTCAGCAACTCTTGACTGTTTTGCAGATATGCGTGAAAGGACCCAATGTTTTCAAAGGTTATCTGAAAGATGAAGAGAAGACAACCGAAGCGCTGGACCAGGAGGGCTGGCTTCACACTGGAGACATCGGGAAATGGTTACCTGTGCGTACTGATCAGATACTTAGTTCTGATGGCAATTGTATGATCCCATGTAAATTTTCAAGTACCAAACTTAAATCTCCAAGCAGATCTCTCTTTACAAAGGATTGAGTATTTGCAGAATAAGCTTGATATGTCAGTGAAGCATTTTGTGGCAATTTAAAGAGCTCTGTTAAAAGCAGATTGCTTACTGAGTCTCTATGGTTAAATAACTTCTCTGGGAACTCTCATTTCTTTCTTCTAACAGAATGGGACTCTTAAAATTATTGATCGGAAGAAGCATATATTTAAACTTGCTCAGGGAGAATATATTGCACCAGAGAAGATAGAGAATATCTATATCCGCAGTGACCCTGTTGCCCAGATCTACGTCCATGGAGACAGCCTGCAGGTAAAAACTAAGTTTTCAGAAAATCTTACTTTACTCTTTGTAAATAGAAGACGGAGAGCTGGGCATGAAGAAGGGAAAGTGTGCGCGGATCACACAACAGTTTTTGCCCTGATGTCTGCCTCCCGCTCCGGAGCCGGCTGCCCGGCGCGCAGGAGCTGAGCTACTGGTGTGACGCGAAGCAGCTTTGGAGGATGTTGTGGCCAAAGATCAAGAACATTTAATTTGCTTTGGTCTCACCCTTTGGGTCTCTAACGCTCTCCTTTGCCACGCTGCCTGTGGTAAGCCAGACGCAGGCAAAGCCACTGCTGTTCCATGACCACTGCCTACACGTTTAGACCACTCTTGTCCTGTTTATTCACATATTTATACAAACACGTACAGCTTCTGAAACCACTGAAATTCATCCCTCTACATTCGTTGGCCACAAACATGAGGCTTCCCTCGGCATCGGAGTTTGCCTGAGACTCGCAGGCCCATGAGCTGTGTCTGTAAGTGATACGGGCTGTGTTCAGCTCTGGCTTATGCCTGTGAAAAAAGTTAGTAACTTAATTAATATCCAAGCAGAACACAAACCCAACTGAAAGTGTTGAAATTGTTGTCACAGAGGAACAGTCACAGAGAGCCATTTTATCTGAAGAAAAGGCATAGGCACCAAAATATACTTCGCTATGACATGTTAGTAAATTATTGACATAATTAAACAAGAAGTGACAAACGTGTAGCGAACTCAATGGGCTTCGATGTAGGGCTTCATGTATTGACTTCAATGTAGGGTCTTAAATGTGGTTCAGCTTTTGCCTGCAACTCTCCTTCTCCCTCACCTCCAGGCCTTTCTGGTGGGGATTGTGGTGCCCGATTCCGAAGTTATGCCAGGCTGGGCAAAGAAAAGAGGGTTTGATGGAACATATACAGAACTCTGTAAAAATAAGGTTTGTCTTTCTATCTGTTTGTGGTACAGACACTTTTTCACTGTAGCGCAACCTAGGTAGAGTAGGTATCTGTTATTAATGATCTCGGTGCCAAGAAATATTTCCTCGCTGAAAATTAAGCAGGGTTGGTGTGGATATAGCGATGTGTGCTGACTCTACAGACCTCTGCAATCTCCTGTGTGTGGGGACCAAGGGTCTGTCTTGCAGAGGACACCAGGATGGTGTAGGAGAGGTTGTGTTTGCTTAGATATCTTAGATAAGGATCCCTTATTTATGCACACTCATTAATACTGAGTAACTGCGTGGGATCCCATCAATGAACACTGATGCCACTAAATCATCCCACTGGCATCTGTGGGAAAGGATTCTGCATCCAAGTCTGGCAAATGGTTGAAGGATCCCAAATTTAAGCATCTGTGCCATATATGTTTGAAAATATAACCTTACTTTTCGTCCCGAGGAAACAGTTAACATCACCACACTTAACGTCTGTACATTTCTTTAATAGAATATTTGCTAATTATGTATTAACTATCAATAGTATTAAGTATCAATAGTATCAATTAAGTATTAACTATCAGTAACTTGAATGTTACTCAGAAACATGTTTTCTTGATGAACAATTACATTAATTGCATGTAAGGTTGACTGATATTTCATGAAGAATTTATGTGCTTTAACCCAGGAACTGCAGCAAGCGATAATGGAAGACATGGTACGGTTAGGTAAAGAGAGTGGACTTCATTCCTTTGAGCAGGTAAAATGAAACAATTAATACATTATTCAATGCAGTCAGGCAGGCAATTTGTCCATTTGTATTGAATTGGGGATTTGTCAGCATTTGTTCTCTTACTGCATATCCTTGTTGCAGCTGCACACAGTGTTTTCCAAGAGCGAGCTTTATTGCTGGCAAATTGCATTTGTTCCTTTGAAAAATATATACGCTGTGCCTCTGCCTTCCACTCATGCTTGAAATTTGAATTAAATTTAGTGAAAATTTGGGGGGCAGAGGTAAAAATCTAATCCAAGGACAGGGATAATCTCTCCAGGCTGACAAACAGGGCTCAAGATAAATATCCATAGGACTCTGATGCTTCTGCCACTGAGAGCACTGTTAAGAAACTGGGTCACTAATTACCTTTCTTATAAATGACCTAGGAATTGCCGCTGGTTTATTTATTTTCAACCTGTGCACCAATTCTTTTCTGGTGGTTGTGTAAATATTTCTGCAACAGAGCTACAAACACTTCAGAAGGAGAGCTCTGAAATCAACCATGGATTACATAGCATTAAAAACACAGTAAAAAAAAAAATCCACCACGTTTTAAAATGTCTCAATGCTTATTTCTGTTAAAATAATGAACATCTTAATCATTACATATAATTAACAAGGGCCTTTTTGCTTTTGTTTAGGCTGTTTCTGGGTAGTAATTCTATTGAGTAATTCACCGTATCGGAGTGCAGCAGAAGCACCATTAAACATAAACTTGTTATTCTTCACTTCTCAGTTACATATGCAAATGAAATGATAGTAAAAAGAAATGAATTTTGAAATGAAATTCAAGATAAAGCACGGTTTGTAATGCACATGATCGTCTGTGGTAATAAATTTGGTTTGCTCCAGCCGTAGTCTTCACAGTATGAAATATCCTCAAGTAATCTAGTCTACCAGCAGTTTGCAATTAATGAAGTAGTGAGGAAAGCCTTGGCATTTTTCTAAAAGTTAAAAAGAAATATTTTGCATTTAAAAACTAAAGGGCTTCAAAATTGACATCTCCGTTGCAATACGTAATCTTAAAACCAAACTTTGAGCCAGATATTACGGCTAATGCTCGGATGGGATGGGATGGGATGGGATGGGATGGGATGGGATGGCATGGGAGCCCCTTTATGTGGAAGAGCTGCTCTTTACCATCCCCGTCCTTGTCTGCAGTGCCAGTGGCCAGAGCTTGGACCTCAGGCTGGGAAGTGACAACTCTGCCTTCTGTAACCAAAAGCCCAGGGCGCAGGCTCTGGGAGCCGCGCAGCGAGGGAGGGAAGCATTAATAGCACAAACACCGGTTTTTGGGAAGGATGTCACTGGGGGAGGAACTGGCCCACAATGCTTGCAAGTGAAAAATGAATCACATATCTAATGTGAACTTAAAAATTGATTCTCAATCTATATTCCTGCAACTCCCAGTCTAACAAAATGCAAATCGGTCTGGTTTGGGGAACCATGAAAGCAACAGATGGGTGGGGAATTTTTTCTTAAATGAGTGGACTGTGACCAGTCACGCAGCAGTTTTCTGCTTTCTCCCACACCAGCACTCCCATAAACGCACGGGGAGGAAAAGCTGGCTCCCATCTGCGCTGCCAGGCTCCCTGCTGTGCTCAGAGGCACCACTGCTAACAAGGGCAGCCTTGTAAAATCCTGTTTGCCTAGGATGAACGGTTTTACATCATTTTAATTAGCTCGTAAAATGCCGTCAATTCATCTTCTTTAAAGATGCTCATCATGTACACTCCCTGTACCTGCAAAGCTTCATGACAATTTTGCCAGACCACATCCGTGCTGCTTGCTTTCTTTTGCAGTTGGGTTAAGCCGATGTTTTTCGGTACGGCTCCCTGCCCTCCCTCCCTTCCCCGCTCTTCTAGCCTTTCAACCGTGTGAAACCCCGCAGTTCCAGTGTCACATATGGTGACGCCGTCTCTTGTGCTCTGCCTGGCTGCGCTTTGCCCTTGGTTTCATGCGGAAGAGAGATTTCCGTGCTTATTCTCTCGGCGAGCTCCCTTCTGTGCTGGCTGTTGGGGTGGAGGGATTTAGTGTCACCTTGGAAAAGTTGGGAAGGTGAGGAAAATCCTGAGGACCATGGGCTCGAGGCACTGCCAGAGGTAATGCAGCAGGGCTGGCATGAGAAGTTGCGCTTCTTGAGTGGGATGCCTGTAACTTTCGCTATAAATATATCCCTTTTTTATTCTAGGTCAAAGCCATTTACATTCACTCTGATATGTTCTCAGTACAAAACGGTTTGTTGACACCAACGTTAAAGGCTAAGAGACCAGAACTAAGAGATTACTTCAAAAAACAAATAGAAGAGCTATATTCAAGCATCTCCATCTGAAATTGCAGGAAGCATCTTCTGAATAACGGACTTCGTAGCAATATTAGAATAATACGCAAAAGTACAGAGCCAGAATGACACAGCTGAAATGGATATGCATCTGAATCTTACATTTGAGCCTTTCATTGTTCTAGGACTTCACCACTAACTATACTTTTCCTCCTTTTTTCCATCAGGTGTGATACAATTTATTTTTTACTTTATGTACACAGTAGGGTACTACTAAGAATTATGCTAAATTGCCACAAAATATACAGAAATTTCAATCTATGACCAAGTAAATTATGGAAACTTACCTTATTAATAACTACAAACATTTCTAATTAAAATAGGGAAAATTTCAGGTATGTCTGTTAGTATTTGATTGTATATAACCTAATACATTAGAAACTACAATTGTGGATAATTCAATAATGTGGTCTACCTCAAAACAATCAGTGATTGATGGTGAAAGTCTGTTTTCCCTGATCTGGAACTTCAAGCTGGATATCGATTTATATATTAAGTGATAGTTTTTATATTTTCCAGGACATTACATTGATTTATTTAATCATTAATGGCCCAACTAACAACCAGAATAGAAACCAGAATAGAAATAGGAATGAATCTCCCACTATTTGTATTTAATAGACCTATTAGTATATTACATCTAACAGATTAATATCACCTTGAGATTACAAGAGCAGGTTAGGAAGTGATAGGATAGAATTCCCTCTATTTCCTTTTCATCTGAACTCAATTTATACATGGCATGCTGATTTTGCATTAGGGCCTCCTTCAGCACAGTACACTCATGGACATCTGAACTACTCAAACCGCAAAGGTTGCAAAAGCATCGATGGCTCTGTGGCGGCTTTCTGTGGGAGTTCACGTTAACCCATATGCTCCCGGTCCCTAATTTATTACTTTACATGCTGCTAATACTGCGTAGTCCAGTCGGACTAACTCCTTGTCAGAAACAGTGCTAAAGAAATGGAGCACAACGTGTACGCTGCGATTCTGAACGGGGCTTAGCAAAATAAATTGGGTTTTTTGGGAGAAAGGCCAGCCGGAAATGCAGTGGTGGAGGGCATCCTTTGGCTGGCTGCGGAAGAAGAAGAAATACTGCTCCAAAAGGCCCCAGGGATGGGCGAAAGGCTGTGTTAGCCAGTGCTCTTGGAAGGTGTCATGGTACAGTAAAACGTTGGCCGTGGTTACAGAAAGGCCTGCTAAGACGAACATCTCTCTGTTCAGACGTCTGGAAGCCCCAGTTCCCACTGTCATCACTTCCAGTGGCCTCTCTGGAATAAAGAGCAAGGAGTCGGGATGCAACCTGGGCTTTCGCAACCAGCTGCAGCCGTTGGGAAGGGAATAAGTCCCATGTGGAACAGGAACGGACTCTACAGCTCTCTCCTGATACAAAGCACGGTACAAAACAATGAGAAAACTGTAACGTCAAGTCGCTTGAGTACGTGGACTGTCAGTGACTTCCTTCTGCTAAACAGGGTCCTAAATATATATGTGTATTTTACTAGCTGCTGTTTGTTGCACCAGTGCATACTAGCATGGAGCCGTGCCTGCTGGATCTTCTTTGCTAGGACAGTGAAAGCACACTTATTTTCTCTCTTAAACTGGAATCCACTGTAGACTTTTGAAGCGAAAAGTTAAAATTTTTAATTTAAATGATCTCTTATTTTTCCTCTGAAATACCATTGCATGCTTCAAAATGAAATAAATTGAATTAATGAGTTAGTGTTACATGAAGACTGATTTATTGCAGTAATTTCAGAACAAAATGATACAAAGGAAGCCGTATCAGCTAACTTAACCACTCATATAAAGAACACAGTGATTTGATTTATCAAATGTGGATGGATTTGTCTGAATCCCTTTTTTGTGCTTGATTCCTCATTCAATTCCAGTGCAATGACTCATATCAGTCCAAAGCAAATAAGAAATACTGCTGCTGTGATCTGATGGCATTGTACATTCGTCAGCAATGTAGACAGCAACAATATCCCTGGGGAATTTACATCTGCCACGACTACAGAGGATTGAAATTACTGTATAAAATCTGGCTCTTTAGGTCAAGTCATAAAGGATTTTCATCTCTGCGGAGTCTAGTTCATCTCCTTTTTGTATCAGCCAAAAGACAGTCATTACATACGCATGCTTCAAAGCAATGAAGAATTAGTTCAATTTCCTGTTTTAACGCAACATACTTTAAAAATAATAATTAAAAAAACCCAACTAGTCATCTAAATAAATACAGAAAAACTAGTTTCCACTGAACTTTTTCTGACACATGAACTTAATTTGCTTTTCTCCTAAAATGATTTCAGTTTACTAGACTTTTCTAGACAACTAAACTCGGACTTTGTTTAAGTATAGAAGATCCCGATATGAGTTTGTTTATGGCTTAGATGGCTGTTATTTTTATGTATATAATGCTGAAAAGAATATCTGTATTCTTCTTTTAGTATTTGATGCAAAATGTCAGATGCACTAGAGACAAAGACATGAACACCAAAAGAATAAAAAAGAAAAAATACAGACTTGGCCACACTTGGATGATGCAAAATTTGGGAGAAATTGTGTTGCCACACTGAAAGTGTGAATACTTTCAGAACTTGTGAAAAGCTGTATAAATAAACTAAAAGCCCTCTTCAGTTCTTTCTTGTGTAATCAGATTTTCCTCTGCAGATCACTCTCACCATAATCATAACAATGTTTTAAGAGATTAAAACTTGAACACATGTGTAACGTGTGAGCCAGGCACAAACACGCTTCTCTTCAAATTCCAGGAACATTTGTCTTGCATTGAGCTTTCTTACACTGAAATACTTGCTGTGAACCCCAAGGAAAAATCCCCAGGGCTCTCCAATAACCATTTTTTTTCCCCTCAAGATAATTAATTACAAAATTAATTTCTAACATTCATCTCGAAAAAGTTGAGACTCGAGCGCCGTTGCATAAGTGGCAATGCGAGTTACCCTTCTATGTAAAGAGCCCGATTCTTGATGGCTTCAGGATGACTGGTTTTAACTAATTACTGTCATCTGGGGGTTCATTCTGCAATCAATTAACGACAAAATACAGTAGCCCACTGAAATGAGCATGGCTCTAGTCTGCTATCGCAGGTGGGCTCAGTGCTGGTCAGTCTGGCCCCCGTGACAGGGTTGTCACTCGGTGTCGCCGAAGGATGAGTACTGTATTCTTTTAAATGTGAGAGGTTCTTCCTGGGCCTAGTGAAATCCCTGGGAGACTGTCTCCAGTGCTCGTATATAAAAACCAGAATAAAGTAACGTGTTTCCAGGAAGAGAATATTGATTAGTTATGTATTTTGTATGTTCTTCGCTCAATATATTGCACAGACAAAATACTGTTCTGCCACAGAAAGGGTCCAAGACATCCATAGATGTGAGCAGAACTCATACCTGCCAGTCTTAACCCCAAATCGGCAGGAAATACACAGCATTACTCTGTCCTGAAAGGCACATTTGCAGGTTAAAGTAGTTGATGCACATCAGGTAAGAGAGAGATGGTGAAATGTTGATGAAAAGTACTATTTTGCAATCTGTCCTCACTGTTAGTAAGTATAATCAGCATCAGTAAAGTCCAGTGTAATTTTTACCATGAATATGAAATTCTTGCATATAACAGAAAATAATCTGACTTAATCTTCTGGAATGAAACAAATTAACTATAGATGGTTTTTTATTATTATTTTCCATGTGTTAAAAGCACAAACTGGTAATCTATATGTAAATAAACTGCTACAAGATGAATGTAAACTGGGAAAGAATATACTATTTTTGCATGGTAACAGATTACTTAAAGACCTCTTCATGCCTTACAGAACATTTGGAGAAGCATTTTATTTAGAGGCAATTCTATCTGCATACTTTTTGTATCTTTAGCTCTTTAGCTTTGGTTTTGTCTGAGGGAAAAAAAAAGATCTCGGAATTAGATCTTTGTTTCCTCTTGGAATTAACATACTTCAGTACTTTGCACATTCAATGATTTCTGCACCATCTTTACTCCTGTTAAATGATGAAGCTGAGGCTATTCTTTTTGGAGGAGAAATCTGGATGCTTGTAGTCTAGGAGGGAAACAGTTTTAGATCCCTAGAATTGTTCCAAAATAAAATGTTTTCTGAGGCATCTAGAGCCCCTTTAAGCCTTTCACTTCATTTCAGCTTTTTGTTAGGTATTTTAGCAGAGTACAAGCAGCGAACAAATGAGGCATTTTCCTAAGTGTTGCCTATTCTATTTTCAACTGGAAGTGAAGGGGTTAAAATATATACATTTGTGTAAAAAAAAATAATCTTAACTGTAATTAAAGATTTTTCAGTTTTGGTATATTAGCATGTATATCAAAAAGTCATCTTTTGTAAAGAATTAAATTGTCACATTTCTCAAAACTGTTCAAAAGATTTTCTCGTGGACTGACAATAAAAGCTCTTTTATAAAATCTGTTGTTACTCCAGCACTCTGTCCTCACAATCGGTATAAAGTCATTCAGAATGTATGCCTATACTAAACATGTTGTAAAAAATAATAAATACATAAAATAAAATAATGACCAAAGGAATATTGGAACCTGAGGTTGATTTTAGCAATCTTTCATGAAAAAATTGTTGCAAAGTTCTCTGAAGATGCAGCAGTCTTTCTGTAATTATTTCATTTTTTATTTTAAATCAATAATAATATAACCAAATGTATACGCTTGTTTAATATGAATTGACAATTGGCAATGCATAGTATTTTTTCAGACTATGTGTCTAAAATAATAAAATTTAAAAGTGTTCAGTCTCTATTCCAGTTTTTGCGTGCACCTGCATCTCTCCCTTCACTTGGAAATCCAGTCACGCCAAAGAATTATCTCAAATTTTTCATGTTAACGAAGCAATGATACTCCTCTGCTCTATAAACTGAAACATGGGGTCTGATCAGTAAAATGAATATAACGTACACAATTTTGACTGCAAGATGCAGTATTATAAACCCAAATCTCTCAGCGTATTTATTAGCCAAAACCAGTGTGAGGGAGCAGCAGCATCGGGTACAGCCCTTGCAAGGGCCAGCAGCAGGGCAACAGGAGCGGGACCAGGCAGGATTATTCATGATACACCTTAATTTTGCATCAGGAACCAGTGGCTGGTGCTTGGCTCAAGGAAAACAGCCATCCCTCATGCTGCCCGCCACATCTTCCAAGTTGCTTTGATCCCAGCCTGCCCAAGGGCCCTGGGCCTGGTGACCTTGTCAGCCTGGGGCTTGTGCCTGGCCTGGGGCACTGCTCCCCCCTCATTGTCCCCTCACTCTCTGTTTCAGACAGGTTCATAACCACCCTCGTCAAGTTTGCCAATGACACCAAGCTTAGTGGTGACACGCCTGAGGGATGGGATGCCACCCAGGAGGACCTGGACAGCCTGGAGAAGCATGCTCCTGTGAACCTCATGAGGTTCAACAAGGCCAGGTTCAGGGTCCTGCACCTGGGTTGGGGCAACCCTAGTATCAATACAGGCTGGGGATGAAGGGATGGAGAGCAGCCCTGCTCAGAAGGACTTGTGAGTCATTTGATGAGAAGCTCAACACGAGCCGGCAACATACACTGGCAGCCCAGAAACCCCCCCGCAGCCTGGGCTGCATCCCCAGCAGCGTGGGCAGCAGGGCGAGGGGGGGGATTCTGCCCCTCTGCTC